>SSNS01000189.1:1334-49457 GCA_006937985.1 Aphyosemion australe
GTTACTTAACTTATAAACTTTTAATTTAATTACTTTTAATCTGACATTTGGTTTGATTGATGGCCACACACTCTGTCTCTAAGGGATTTATATGTAATATTTAGGTAACCTGAATGGAAACTCAATCCTCTGGTTTTTGAGATTAAGGTTTTTTTCTGCCCTCTGCTGGACCAAAACTGTTACTACAAACAGTATTCATAAAGATAAACAATACAAAACGTCCTGTAGATTCCTTCAAAATAAACCATACCACTTAAAATTACTGCAGGTTTTACCATTGACTGTATAATGTTTTAACCATAACCCATGAGTCTTTATTCTAACAGCATTTTCTCCACCGTGCTATCTGTCCTCCGTACTCACACTGTCCTTTCCTTTTGGTGGTTTGTGAGCACACTCCACACCTGCGGAGTCCTGCCTCCTAGTTTGATTGACAACCACGGCTTTCTCCACACAGTTTATGCAAGATTTAAACTCAAAATGGGAGACTCAATAATGCAGGACGTGTGAAAAATAATGAAAATGCGGGAATGTCCCGCACAAAGCCGGACATCTGGTCACCCTAGGAGGGGACACGTCTCACTCTGACATAATGGTTTCAATGCCGGTGCACAGAAAAAAGTAATTATATTACACTGAACAAAAATATAAACGCAACACTTTTGTTTTTGCTCCCATTTTTCAAACTTAAACATCTGAAACTTTGTCAACATTCACAAAACACCCATGACTCTCACATATTGTTGTGAAATCTGTCTACATGTGTGTTAGTGAGCACTTTTCCTTTACCAAGATAATCCATCCCCTCACAGGTGTGGCATATCAAGGGGCTGATTAGACAGCATGAATAATGTACAGGTGTGCCTTAGACTGCCCACACTTAAAGGCCACCCTGAAATGTGCACAGTTTTGCTTTATGGGGGGTGGTGGGGCAGACAACCAGCCAGTATCTGGTGTGGCCACCATTTGCCTCACGCAGGACAACACATCCTCATCACATAGAGTTGATCAGGTTGTTGATTGTGGCCTGTGGAATGTTGGTCCACTCCTCTTCAATAGCTGAATATTGGCAGGAACTGGAACACGCTGTCGCATACACCGATCCAGAGCATCCCAAACATGCTCAATGGGTGACATGTCTGTTGAGTATGCTGGCCATGCAAGAACTGAGATGTTTTCAGCTTCCAGGAATTGTGTACAGATCCTTGCAATATGGGGCCGTGCGTTATCATGCTGCAACATGAGGTGATGGTCGTACCTCTGTGCATTCAAAATGCCATCAATAAAATGCACCTGTGTTCGTTGTCCATAACATATGCCTGCCAATACCAGGACCCCACCGCCACCATGGGCCACCATGGGCCACTCGTTCCACAACGTTGACATCAGCAAACCGCTCACCCACACGACGCCACACACGCAGTCTGCCATCTGCCCTAAACAGTGGAAACCGGGACTCTGTGAACAGAACGCCTCTCCAACGTGCCAAACGCAATTGAATGGGAGTGTTTGCCCACTCACGTCCGTTACGACGACGAACTGCAGTCAGGTCCAGACCCCGATGAGGATGACGAGCATGCAGATGAGCTTCCCTGAGACGACTTCTGACAGTTTGTGCAGAAATCCTTTGGTTATGCAAACCGATTGTTGCTGCAGTTGTCCTAGTGGCTGGTCTCAGGCGATCCTGGAGGTGAACATGCTGGACGTGAAGGTCCTGGGCTGGTGTAGTCACACGTGGTCTGCGGTTGTGAGGCCGGTTGGATGTACTGCCAAATTCTCTGAAACGCCTTTGGAGACGGCTTATGGTAGAGAAATGAACATTCATTTCACGGGCAACAGCTCTGGTAGACATTCCTTCAGTCAGTATGCCAATTGCACGCTCCCTCAAAGGTTGCGACATCTGTGGCATTGTGCTGTTGAAACTGCTCACTTCAGGGTGGCCTATTGTGGGCAGTCTAAGGCACACCTGGACATTATTCATGCTGTCTAATCAGCCCCTTCACACCTGTGAGGGGATGGATTATCTTGGTAAAGGAAAAGTGCTCACTAACACACATGTAGACAGATTTCACAACAATATGTGAGAGTCATGGGTGTTTTGTGCATGTGGACAAAGTTTCAGATGTTTGAGTTCAGCCCATGAAAAATAGGAGCAAAAACAAAAGTGTTGCGTTTATATTTTTGTTCAGTGTAGTAGACGCAGAAAAAAATGAACCAGTCTAGTGTCAGGCAAAAGCAACAGAAGAGGAAAATCACACCAGTTCCTTTCAGTAAAAAAACCGCACAAAGTCGTTTTATAACAGGATAACATACCTACAAAATCATAACAAAGAAGGTATTGGTGCACGACCGGTATTTACACTCAGTATAATCACCCCGTTGCTTAAAAAACATCAATCGGTGGTTGATTCGTTGGGTCTGAATCTGACAATCGAATGGAGAGCAACACAAGTTAGCTCGTAGCACCGCAGCACGTCGGTAAGAACACGATAAAGCTAATTCACATGGTGTTTCATTGACGGTAGAAAAGTGGACAGTGCGTAAGACTTTTACACACTTAAATATAAGTTGTGTTGGTTGTCACGGTGGTTGTTTTAGACCAGAACATCACCACGTGGGTTCAGACAACACCGGACGGCTCTGTATAGGTGCGCTTGATTTATAGAAATTTTTTTTCGGGGGGGGGGGGTTGTGATTACACTGTCACCTTTTTCAAACCTACCGAGTTTGCAGGTATGACTTGCGGACTGTCCAGGGTAGCAAAACGAACGCCAACTGGATTCGAACATTAACAGAAAAATATAGTTAAAATAGCGAAAAACTGTTTTTGTTTTGACTTTCAATAGTGAAAATATGTATTAACATCCTATAATTAACTAGTAGCACTAGAATAATACCCACTCCAAATGCACTTATGTTCTGAGTGGATCTGTTTGTACTAAATAAGTGATTTTGACTTTATTATGTGTTTAAGTAGAGTAAAGGCTTTTTAGAGTAAAAAGGGAGGACATTCTGAGTAAATGTTTTGAATTGTGTTAATTTGGCTAAACATGAAGTTTAACACAAACTGGGCTGCTGTCTGGTTTAAGTGAAAATGAATTTTAAAACAATCTGATTAAAGTCTTTCAAAATTCTTACCTATGTTTTTAACCTCATATTCACAGGATTTATCCTTGTCTTTTTTCAGAAATAATCAGAATTTGTCTGAGTCACTGGATCCAGGTGCAGACGTGGAACCCTGGGGGAAGTGTGACGTGTGTTCTAGCATCAACTCAGGTGGGTCATGGGTCTGACCAAACAGTACCTGCGTTACGCCGCCAGCGCCGTGTTCGGAGTCATCGGCAGCCAGAAGGCCAACCTCACATACGTGACGCTCCGAGGAGGGGAGAGGGGGCGCTATGTGGCCGTGGCTGCATGTGAACACGTCTTCATCTGGGACATCCGAAAAGGAGAGAAGGTGAGACCAGGCTGTTGTGACCTGGATGAAGTGTCTTGGTGTCCACTAAAACTAGTGTTTGTGTCCAGGTCCTGATCCTGCAAGGTCAGAAGCATGAGGTGAGTTTCCTCTGTACCTCTCCTGATGGGGTTCACATTGCTGTGGGTTATGAGGATGGAGCAGTGAGGATCTTCAGCCTGCTGAGTGGTGAAAGCAACATCTCCTTCAACGGTCACAAGTCTGCTGTCAGTGTGATCAGCTACGATGCACTGGGGGCGCGGCTCGTCACCGGGTCCAAGGTAACCTTTGGGTTAATTCTGCTGATTTACTGCAAAACATCTGGTTTATAATGGAGTTCTTGTCTCCTTTTAGGACACAGATGTGATCGTGTGGGACATCATTAATGAGTGTGGGCTGTACAGGCTGAGGGGACACAAAGATGTCATCACTCAGGCCTTGTTCCTCAAGGACAGGAACCTCCTGGTCTCAAGGTGACATCACCTTTAACTTGGTGCTTTAATATAGCTGCACGATATCGCAAAAAAATCACATTTTAAGTTCTGCTGCAGTCCTGTTTCATGATAAACCCGTGGGTGGTTTTACGTATAGCGGGTGGTAAAAGACATTCTTCTGGTTGCTTTATTGCAACATGAAACAATCCTGACTGTAGACTCGGTAAAGCTTTAGTCAAACCAGTCACAAATGCAGAATAACTCGACACTCAAAGCCTCACATCATTGACAGAATAAAGCTATCTAACATAAACTCACATGGGTCCAATTAATGTCCTCCATTAAAATACAGTAGTCCATAGCAGGTCTTCAATCCACAGTCCAACATCATAAACGACTGAACACCTTAGAAAATAGCATCAGTTAGCGTCCTCCTCATATTAGCTTCAAACTGCTACAGCACCAACCCTGATGTGTGAGCTTTGATCTACACATCTTACTGATCCAACAGGTGAAGGGTTACCCCTTTGGCTAAGGCAAAACCTTTAACACCTGGATGGTAGCTCAAACGTCCTGCGCCCTGTTCTCACGTGTAATTGAACCAGTTGCAGCTCAGTTTGTTGCTAACTGATGCATCAAACAGCTGATTTAAATTCAGACAACAACGAAATCTCACATCACCAACCCCCTCGAGGCCTGCTGCCATAAACCGATCCTGAACCATTGTGATTGGTGGATCGCTGCGTGTCAGGTACCGTTAGATGAGAACACGTTGAGTCTGACATCGCAGCAGGACCGTGACTATGGTGCAGCTCTAGTTTCAAAGAATAATCATTGATCATGCAAAACTTTAAATTAACTAGTTATTTTAGTTATTACACAACTAACCTGTGTGTGTTTCTGTGTTTGTGCTCAGCTCCAAGGACAGTTTTGTGAAGTGGTGGGATTTGGACACCCAGCACTGCTTTAAGACCATGGTGGGCCATCGCAGCGAGGTGAGACTTCCTGCTCCTCCTACAGAAAAAGCTGCTGGTTAATAAAAATAATGCTGTCACGTGTTTATTTCTTATTATGTGTTTATCAATGTTACTGTATTCATGTGATTGTCTTCCCTGCAGCTGTGTGTGTGTGTGAGGTAACTTGGTGTGTTTTCCTGTTAGGTGTGGGGCATGGTGCTGCTGAATCAGCAGAAGCGGCTGTTAACAGGCTCTGCTGACAGCGAGCTCCGATCCTGGGACATCAGCTACCTGGACGAGGTGAGGAAGAGCAGAAACCAGAGGGGTTTCTGGGTTTTTGCTTCCTAATGATGCAAGCCAACATGTAAACAACACAAAGTCATTAGTTTTGTTCCTCGCTGACTGTTTCCTGCTCAGGGAAAAGCTGAGGGTGAGCCCAGAGTGAAGAAGGGGAAAACTCTGCTGGAGGAGGAGGATAATGAAAAAGAAGAGGATGAGAGTCCTGAGGAGGTGCCTTTGTAGTGATGACTATGTGACTACATCCTCTGAGCTTGTGTTTTTGTTCTCTTTTATTGATGCTTCTTGCTTTCTCAGCGAATCCTGAGCTGTAAGAAGGCTGGCTCCATCCTGAGGGAAGCCAGAGACCGAGTCGTCTCTATAGCAACAGACGCCAAGGCCAGAGTCGTCGCCTGCCATGTGAGTGTCAAAGTCTTCCTCGTTAAATGGTAGAAATGCACAATAAACACCAAGACGAGAGCAGAAGTGATGAAAATAAAAAGTAACAACTGATGGATTTTTATTAACACGGTTGACGTCATTCACCTCCGGATCAGGGCAACGATTCGGTGCTGGAGCTGTTCTCGGTGCTGTCAGAGGAGGAAGTGCAAAGAAAAATGACCAAGAAGCTGAAGAAAGCTAAGAAGAAGGCAGCAAAGTGAGTAGAGAGGAGACCTCTGTCACCGATTCTCACGGATCCAGCTTGGTTTAGGCTCCAGGATTTTTCTTTTCTCATTTATTTGTCTTCAATCATGTGAGTAAAAACTGGTGATGATGAGGAAACCACTGACGTGTGTCTCTCTGCTGCCCCCTGCTGCAGAGCTCAGGAAGACTCCGGCGAGCAGACGGAGCCGTTGGTGGAGAGGACGCTGAAGGATGAGATCATCAGACTCACAAACATCAAGGCTTCTGCTAAGATCAGGTGAGAACGGACTCATCTCAGCATCACACAGAAAACACACACAGGTAAATAAACCCGTGTGTCCCCTCCCCTCTCAGGTGGGTGGACTGTCTGTCGTGTGCGGGCGGTGAGCTAAAGGTGGCGCTGCTGCTGCAGAACAACACCGTGGAGACCTACAGCCTGAAGATCACAGACAAGACGCCCACAGCCAATAAGACGGCTCGGCTGACGCTCGGCGGCCACCGAACCGACGTCCGCACGCTGGCCTTCAGCTCGGATAACCTGGCTGTCCTGTCTGCCTCCGGGGACACGGTCAAAGTCTGGAACAGGTGACGGCGGGTCCTTGGTTGGTCAGCACTTTAAGACTGTTGCAGTTGTTGACAGGTCTTCTGTCCATCACAGGTCCACCCTGCAGGTGATCCGGACCATGGCCTGTGAGTACGCGCTCTGCTCCCTGTTTGTTCCCGGAGACAGGCAGGTCATCCTGGGATCAAAGGTACGATTCCATCAGGAGGACATCAAAACGGTTTTTGTGGCGTTTCTTTGGACTCTGAAGTTAACGTAGTGTTGTGTGTCAGAGCGGGAAGCTGCAGATCTTTGAGCTGGCCTCAGGAAGTCTTCTGGAGACGGTGGACGCCCACAGCGGCGCCCTGTGGTCTCTGTGTCTGGCCCCAGACCAGGTAAACTCTGCTACCTGTCTCACTGTGTCCCACCAGTTCTTCAAGAGTTTTCATTGAAATGGTTTGTTGTGTCCTGCAGAGAGGAATCGTCACAGGAAGTGCAGATAAGACCGTAAAGTTCTGGGAGTTTGAGCTCATAAAGGACCAAGACTCGGGCCAGAAGTAGGTTTTAGTCCCTCTGTCCATCGTCTCTCGCCCCTATTCCAAACCAACGGTGATGGTTTCTTTGTTCTGCAGGCGTCTGACTCTGAAACACACTCGCACTCTGCAGCTGGAGGAGGACGTCCTGTGTGTGAAGTTGTCTCCAGACCACAGGCTGCTGGCTGTCTCCCTGTTGGACTGCACCGTCAAGATCTTCTACACCGACACGCTCAAGGTACGTCCATCAGCTGAGGGTGTGTGTGTGTGTGTGTGTGTGTGTGTGTGTGTGTGTGTGTGTGTGTGTGTGTGTGTGTGTGTGTGTGTGTGTGTGTGGTAACCAGGCCTGCTGCCTAACTCGTCTGTCTCTCTCCTGTAGTTTTTCTTGTCTCTGTATGGACACAAGCTGCCGGTACTTTGCTTGGACATCTCCCATGTGAGTACTCTGGTACTAAGTCTTTATCTGGTGGGAAGTAGGGTTGTAAAGAGTCGGACGGTGCCCCAGGGATAGTTTTCTACGATGCAGCCACGTGTTTCTGATAAAAACCCCAAAATAAATTAGAAAGCAAAATAAAAGCACCTCTAAGTCCCGATGATCACTCATCTCCTGTTTGCAGGACAGCACCATCATCGCCACCGGCTCTGCGGACAGAAACGTGAAGCTCTGGGGTTTGGACTTTGGCGACTGTCACAGGTCGCTGTTCGCTCATGACGACAGGTACCACCCAGCACACACCTGGACTGAACGGGTCACGGGTTCAGGAACAGAAACACCTGGTTGTGTTTTGTGTCTCGTTTCCTGTTTCATCTCAGTGCTCATCTGTCTGCTCCTCCGTCGTCTTTCTCTCTGGTTCTGGGCTTTTATTTTTTCCTTCTGTCTTTTTCTGTTTGTCTTGTCTCCTCTGTCTTTCTGTTTCGTCTCTTTTGTCTCATTTTTAGACCTTTTTCCTGATTTGCTCATCTTCTTCCTCTCCCTCCTTCCAGCGTGATGTTCCTCCAGTTTGTCCCCAAGACTCATCTGTTCTTCACAGCAGGGAAGGACAAGAGGATCAAACAGTGGGACGCCGACAAGTTTGAGCACATCCAGACTCTTGAGGTGAAGCCTCTAAAATCTCTTTATTTAAATCTGAAGAGCTGCTGCTCAGGATTCTGAAATGTCAGCTGATCCAGATGTTTGGAGTTCCTGTTGATAAAACCACATCTGTTAATCATGTCTCCTCTCCTTCATGCTCCACCTGACCCCTCTGGACCAAAGGGTCACCATCGGGAGGTGTGGTGTCTGGCCATCAGCCCAAACGGAGACCACCTTGTGTCCTCGTCTCACGACAAGTCTCTGCGCCTGTGGGAGAGAACCAGGGAGCCCATCATCCTGGAGGAGGAGCGGGAGATGGTGAATGGGGGGGGCAGCATTTGTCACTTCCTGTTTACCCAGTCAGTGTCTTTAACTGAGCTTTTGTTTTTGTTTTTGTTCCCAGGAGAGAGAAGCAGAGTTTGAGGAGAGCATGGCCAAAGGAGACGCACCTGTGGTGAGTTCAGCAGTGTTTAAAAATCCTCTTTTTCTGTGTTAGACGTGTTTTCTTCTCATCTGAGAGTCTAAACTCGGCTCTAATCTCCTGCTCCAGCATTCAGCCTTTAGCTCGGCTTTAAGCAGCATCGCGTTTCCTTCTGCAGGTTCCAGGAGAGACTGAAGGAGAGGCAGCTCCAGCCGGGAAGAAGTCCATCGAAACAGTCAAAGCTGTGAGTGTCCTTCACCTCTTCTACCTTCAACACCTCAGGTTCAGGTGTGGCAGGACCAGGATAGGGGTGCTGTGAAATCACAAAAGACACAACAAGATATTAATTAGCTTAGATGAATTTTTAAAATCAGGTAGTCATATTATTTCATTTTTACTGAAATATGTAGATTTCAAAAAGTGTGTTTTGCTTTAACTTAATACAGGAGAGTCTTTTTTTCTTTACAGTTAGTCATTTCTCGTGTTTTAATGATCTCATGTATTAAACATGACAGAAACATTAAGCCAGTTAAAATAGAGAAATAATTTTATGCTAGTAGAATGATCTAATTAAATAATTTTCATTTAGACGACACGTGGTGGTTTAAAAGTAAATAAGTCATTATTTCCATTTATTTTTTTGAGTGTCGTCTCAAACCCCCAGTGGGTCGTGACAGACGACTGCTTACACTGATCCAGGTTCTGTTGGAGGTTTCTTCCTGTTTAAGGGGAGTTTTCCTCTCCACTGTCGCTACATGCTTGCTTGTGGTCCTTATGTAGGAAACCTTTAACTGTAATGAACTGAATGTTCTAAGTAGGTTCAGTTGGAATCTTTGTAAAGTGCCTTGAGATGTCTCTTGTGAATTGGTGCTTTATAAATAAAATAAATTAAATTAAATTATTTTTGTTTAATACGGTCTTCTCATTTTTATTTAAATTTTGTGGCATTTCTGTTTCCAGATGTTTTGTTAAATTTTCTCATTTTTACAGGTTTTATTTTCTCCTTCAACAATAACGATGCTGCTGTGTGGCGTGTTTGCAGGCAGAGAGAATCATGGAGGCTCTGGAACTCTACAGAGAAGAATCCAGGAAGAAGGAGGAGCATGAATACTTCTGCGAGAAAGCAGGAAAACAGGTAGAGACGTGCTTCTATCTCCACCCCACAGAGGACGGAGGTGTGCCCCCCCCCATCTCCTCTGACATCCTGGTGGATCCAGAGATGCTCACAGAGCATCAGAAACGTCTGTTCTTGATCTGTTGCTTTGGTCTGGAGGAGGTTTTGGTGTCATGATTGTGATTTCTGATGTTTTCAGTTGCCTCCGCCCAAACCCAACCCAATCCTCGCTGCATATGGAAACATCACAGTAAGTAGACGAATGCTGGTGTGTTTGTTGGTGTCTGGTTGTTGTAACAGAGTTCTGACTGTTCCTGCAGCCGTCCCGTTACGTGTTGGACGTCATAAAGAAGGTCCGGTCCAGGTAAGAGGACGTTCCTCTCAGACTCAAACCTCCCCGTGTGTGTTTGTTGACCTGTGTTGTCTCTGATGTGACCTGCAGCGAGCTGGAGGTCTCTCTGCTGGTGCTGCCGTTCCACTACGTCCCCGAGCTGCTGAAGCTGTTCAACAGCTACGTCCAGCAGGGCCTGGAGGTGGAGCTCGTCTGCCGCTGCCTGTTTTTCCTCCTAAAGTGAGTCAGACTCGTCTCTGATTGGCTGTTTAAGGAAACACGTTATTTTAGTCTACAGAGAGATAAGTCTTTGTTTTTTACCTAATGATGAATAAAAGTTCTGATTTATTTTTTTCAGGATCCATTTTGGTCAGATCAGCAGTAACCAGATGCTGCTGTCCATCATAGACGACCTGCGGACAAACACACTCTCCAAAGTGTGTGAGATCAGAGTAAGTAACACATGCAGATAGAACCGGTCCATCCATCCTGGAACGTTCCCTCACCTTCTCCTCCGTTTCCAGGATGTGCTGGGCTTCAACGGCGCCGCCCTGCAGTTCCTCCAGCGGGAGATCGAGAGCAAAGAGGACGTGATGTTCTTCGCCGACGCCACGGGCCGCCTGGAGGAGAAGAAGAAGAGGAGGAGGAAGAGGGAGAGAACCGTTCTGACCTTGGCTTAAATCATTTTAGTGTTTCAGCCTGAACTTCCTGTTTGCTCCAGCCCTAACCCTGACAGGATGTAGTTTTATTTCTCAAATAAACTCTGAGGTTTTCAGCTTTGGTAAATAAACCCCGTGTGATGGAGATGTTCTATTAAACACATTCAGGTTTTTATGATTCGTGTCAAAGCTCTGTTCATAACCAGCACCCACGGAGGACGGCTTTGGTTTAGGCTGCGTTCGATCTCACGGGTCAGAACCAGAACCTGTCTGACTCACCTGAGAGCCCGACCACCTGGGGGCCCGGACCTGGTTTCTGCCAAGTCAGGGAGAGGACTTTACAGCTCCTCCAAGTCTGGTGGAGGAGAAAATGTCCCAGCTCAGCTTTTCCTCTGAAACTCTCACCTTCAGAAAGGTTTCACACCCACATCAGACACTTCATTTTCTGCTAGTGTGTTTATTTCCTGACCGCGGGGCGCTTTCAGAATAATAAAATCCAGCCTTTAAAACACCTCAGCTCACTGTTCGTGTTTTAATGTCACAGCGGACAGAAAACTAAATTAACTGTGTTTTAAAAGGCCGTAAAAAGGAAAGAGGAGAGGCAGCGAGGCTTTATGAGGCTGGATCTGCTCTCAAAGCTGTAAATGTCACACCTACCAAAATTAAAAAATTCTTCAGGAAAATCCTCCGTCACACTCACACGTGTGACCGACACACAGGATCAGCACCCAGCTGTGGGCTCTAATCCTAAACTGGGATTAAAATCAGTCGATCTGTATCTGAGCTTCCTGTTAATCTGCTCAGAATACAAACACAGTGAAATCTAATCTGTAACAAGATAATCTCACTTCTGCCTCATTCCAGAGGCTCTGATCTTGACTTCAGCTTTTCTGAGTCGGTTAAAGCAACTTTTCATTAAACATTAACCCACTTTACTCCCGATCCATCACTAGGTGGCAGCCTCACCCTTTGTGTGACAGACAGATCCAGGGTCAGAGCTTAATGCCTGCTGTGGGGCTCAGCCCCTAACAGAGGAGCTCTGAGCAGAGGCCTGGATGTTTTGCTGACCTCAGGTCAGAGCCACACGTGGACTTTACTGTTCAACAGCTTCAGTCCTCCAGCCGCCACGTGTGTGTCGGTGAAAACAGGCGTTTACCTGGAGGATCTGCTTTAGACTCAGAGAGCAACACGTGCTGATGGACCAAACGGCATCTGTAGAATTAAAGCCACTAATTAGATTCCATGCTGATGGACAGGAGATCGTGTTTCCTGTTGTGGTTACATTTCTGTAGTTGGTGTGTGTGATCATCATTGTGCAGTGTGTGTGTGACTCGTATGTGCTGACTGGCTCGGTGGGGTGTCCAGCCAGTGATGTGATCTGAGCTATAAATGTGTGTGAGCCGTAGCTCAGAGGGATGCTGGTGGCAGCCGAGGCCTCGTTTTACAGCTGCTCCTAAACAGGCCGTCCAAGTGGAGCAACACCACAACCCGGGAATGTGAGGCATTTACAGATATTCCAGCTGCCCCTCTGCCTCGGTCAGGAGACGCGTTACAGCACACACCTGGTTTTAACACACGTTGGAGAATTATTAAGGTTTAAATCCGTATTTAACAAAAGTATCAATAATCATGCTGACTCTGTATACGTCTATTTGAGATTGTTTTTTATTTATTATAATTATTTTAACAAAACATCTAAATAACACATAAACACAGGCTCAGACTGAAAATAAATATCTGAACTCCAGCAAAAGGGGCGGGGCCAGAGTGTATGGGACAGTGTACCTGCCACAGAAGGATAAATGTTATGAAGTCTGCATTTTAATTAAGGTAGGCAATAAAACACTTTAAATAAAAATGCAGCTTAGTGTCTGAGCAGATTTAGATTTATGATGTCATTCAGCTGTGGCGGCCGACCCCAGAAGGTAATCAGCTGTTGACCTTTAACCTTTCAGTGAGCAGAGCTAAACATACGTTGTGATTGTAACCAGCTGTGTTTGTAAAATAATAAATCTAAGATTTGATGCCAACAGCACATTCTGATAATCACTGAAAGAGGAAGGTATAAATATATTTAAATACATTAAATTAGTACCTTTATGTAGTAAATACATATATTTACATACATGCAGTAAACATGCTCTGTGATCAGATGTTTCGGCTCGTTTTTTAAATGGATGCTAGCTTCAACCTGCAAGATTAGGATGATTTCATTTAATTTATTTGTACGTTTAGCAGTAAAATATTAGCTCAGAGTACGTGTTCATTTTCTCCAGGAGCGTTTCCCAATGGCACGTTTTATTCTGACTGGTTTTGTTGATGTAATCAGACAGCCAGCTTCACCCGTCAGGCAGGCCATCCATCCGCCTGTCAGCCCACCACTCATCCCAGTGACAGGCCTGGTGTTAAATCTGTGTCCAGCACTCATGACTGAGTCCATACCTGCTCTGAGATATGAGGAGGCAGTGCGCCCTGATGGGACGCTGCTGCTGCAACGTGGCTGCAGGAGCTCCAGCAGGAGCTGGGAGGAAGGAGCAGACGTCCAGGCAGGCCACTGAGTGATGAGGTGATGGTGACACACACACACACACACACACACACACACACACACACACACACACACACACACACACACACACACACACTGTAGGGAATGTTCTCTTTCCGTGTCCTCACAGCTTCTTCCATTCCTCAGCTGTTCTCCAACATTTCACTCTTTAATCCTTGAAGTAAGTCCATCTGACCACATGTATACTAATAAAAGATTCCAGTAACTCCACCAGTGGTTTTGCTGGAAACAAGTTTTCTCTAACGGTGCTACAACTGGAGTTAGAGATTTTTATCATGAGCTCCTTCTGTTTCCACCTGTGCTCTGGTGTTGAGTCATCAGCTTCTTACTGGTCTGGAGGAAAGAACCACTTTCATCATGAGCTACAGACGGGCTCAAGGAGACCAAAAACCAGTGAGTGCCATGGTTAAAATCTCAGAGTTAGTTTCACTTTTACCCTGCTTAAAGTGTGTAACTCCCTTTTACAAAGCAGTTTAGAGCAGCGTTTATTAAACAGACTGGTGGTATTAAGACATAACAAGATGAGCCCTGTGACCTGTGCAGATAAACTGTCTCCCTACACTGTGATCCCCCACAGAAAATACCACAAAGATGTTTAATGTGATGCAGCGTAGTGTTGGTCTTGAGTGGTTTAGAACCAGTTAAAGCCATACTATGCAACTTTTTCATATTTTCATATTTTCAAATCATGTTCTTGAGCCAGTTTGTGCTAAAATGACCCTTTACAGGGTTAAGGAAATAACTCAGACCCCACCGCCCTCTGTGGTCAGAATACCGCACTTGCAACTTCAGAGTGGCGGTCCAGTCCCTGTTGGACTTAGTAAAGTGGAGCTGACATGCCTGGTGCTGCAGTCTGCTTCCAGCATGTTTCCTGCATGTTTTAGATCATGAACACAGCTGATTTGTTTGATTTAGTGATGAACCGCTCCTGTAGACACTAATGAAGGCTGAGGAGACATTTCAGCAGTTAGATTAAGGTGTTAAAAAGACGAACGCACAGTGAGGAGATAAGTTTCACCTTTGGTTTCACTAATAGACAATAGGGGGTGCTAAAAGCAAGCCAAAACTGCCAAGTGTGCCTTTAAGAACCAGTTCTAACATCAGTCCTGGTTTAGCACCGGAACCTTTTCGGTGCTCTACTTTCAACATTCACACAAACTGCTACTTTACAAACTTTCACATCAGCCTAAATTTAGCATTATTATTCCAAGTACTGCAGCTAGTTAGCGCTGTCGCTAATAAAAGAAAGAATGAAAAAGGAAAAACTTAAAGAATAAAGAGAACAGAATTTTAAACGTTAAAAAGCTTTTTTAATTAAAGTTTGCATGAACAGCTATGATAGCTTTCTGACTGGAGTTTTGTTAAAGAGCAGTAATGCAGTCAGACTAGCTGTTAGCTCATCAATCAGTCATAAATAATCTCTACTTCTCCAAACTGAGGCTGTTTGTTCATATCATTTTCACTCAGTTTTAAAAATGTTACTTTTAAAATCTGAATCACCTCATTACAAATTCCTCCAGATAAACATATAAACCGATTAAAAAAAAGCTTTTATCTGCGAGTTTGAGACAAAGTTTTTCTTTTTCTGTCATGTTTTTAACATGTCCAGGAGGCTGGCAGCCTGCCTCTCGGAAGTGAGAAACATGTTTTAATAACTGGAGTCTGCAGGGACCAGGGGAGAGGACGGACACACACACACACACGCACGCACGCACGCGCACACACACACACACACACACACACACACACACACATCTGATGTAATTAGTGATTTTAGGGCTCTGCACTTCATATTACAAGTCATAAACAGACATTCAATCCTCAGGTCTGAGAGAGCTGTTTGTTCTGGAGTTTTATCGTCCACGCAGGACCCCTCTGTGTTTATTCTCCCAGAACAATAATGTCCCTATGCTCCGGCTCTGGAATGCTGTCCATTTGTCCAATTTAACACAGAAAATAAATACAAAAACCGAGTTCACTATTACGGCTAAATCTTTTTTTCCCCTTCTAATTCTCTCCATAAACGGTTTTAACAGCGCCGCTCTGCAGGGGGATTTATAGGGTGGTGCTGGCTGCTGGATGGAACGACATGCTGGAGACTGGAGAAGACTGATCTGTGTTATTATTCTAATACAGCGAGGCATGAACGTGGATAAGTGCAGCAGATCGTAGGAATATTGGACAGGAAGGTCAAAACTAGTTTGCACGTAAAGAATCAATCAGTCTGATTCAGAGATCATTAACGTGCACGTTTGAGCCACGTTAAAAGTAGGACAGCGGAGCTGTTTAATATTCTGCCAAAACTTTGTGGTCACTATTAGAACTGTGATTTATGAACAGGAAACTGACCCACAGTCCTTCTGACACACAGGCAATTTCCTGTGTTAGACACCTAATTTAATCCCTGTCTAAAAATAAAAATAAAAGCATGGATGAAAGCAGAAATAATTATACTTTTGGTGCAACTTTAACATGTTTTATTGTAAAAGTTAAAAATAGTTACAATATTACTGACTGTAGAGGGCCTGTGAAGGGCCTCTGTTCAGAGAAATGGAGTTTACATCTGACAAGACTGATGAGCTAACAGCTAGTTATAGCACTATTGTAACAGCAAAAACACGCTTTTATTTTGTAAACTTGTCAGTTTTGCATTATGTACATTATTGTGGAATTAACATGGAACTCTCTAATTACTTACAAGGCATACATCTCCCCAACAGCAGTAAATCTAGCTCTCCCAGAGCATCCAGGGGCCCAGTTACTAATATTTCTGCAGAAATACCCATGTAAAGAAAACTTAATAGCATTGAAAAGGTTTATGGAATATTTAATGAAGCTCCAACACACTCAGTCTATCAGTCATGTAGAACGTGCATCTTAATTTAAAACGATACCTATTATCTGGAATTTTGTGGATTTTAAATAGCAAATGTCTAAACACAGAGAAACAATGAGAGGGAAACACTGAAACCCTTTAATACACCTGTTTTTGAAAACCCACCTGTCTAAAATAGTCTGATTCTTGCTTTTGAACCATCTTTGTTTCACTACAGGCACCAGGGTGAGTCAAAACCCAAACACAGAGCCAATTATCAGAGTCTACCAAACATCCTCCAGGGCATCAGCCCAGATCTGATCATAGTCCAAGCCTCTGTGTTTGGTCTAACATTGGATCAAGGTGTCAAAACCACGGTGGACCCACTCAGAGGAAACAGGGAATCAGACAAAAAGGACAAACAATTTAAGGAATGCCTGTGAAGTCCTGCTGGTGGTAAAGCCTCACATCTGGGTGAGGTCTGACACTGAAAGGGCAAAGGTCAATGACTGTTTTAAGCCTTTAGCAAGGGCATGCTTATTAGTCTGGAGCAGGAAGCCAGCGTGTTAGGGATCCAGTTAAAACCCATGATTGAGTTATAAAATATGGAGGGAGAAACCAGTGCAGGAATGTAGTCACAGAAGGTTTATATCTACTGGAGCTCATAATGACATGAGCCTGTAAGGGTGAAGAACAAAACCTCCGATGGAGAGATTAAAGTCTCGTTCACTCTGATTCACTCAAGAGGGAAACGTTGGATTAAGATTAAAATTAAATGAAGTGAAACAGAACAACTAAAGAACCAGGTGAAAAATCCATCCAACCATTCTTTTCCACTTATCTGGGGGCAGCAGCCTTAGCAGAGAGGCCCAGACTTCCCAAGGCGTTCCCTGGCCAAGAGACAGAGTCCCTCCAGCGTGTCCTGGGTCTTCCTTTGGGTCTCCTCCTGGTTGGACGTGCCGGGAAAACCTCACTAGGGAGGCGTCCAGGAGGCATCATGACTAGATGCCCGAGCCACCTCAACTGGTTCCTCTCAATGTGGAGGAGCAGCAGATCTACTCTGAGCCCCTCCCGGATACCTGAGCTTGATTAAAATACTTCTGTTGAGATTTTAAAGTTTTTTTGTTGCTTTCATGTTGTGCTGTCTGCACTGACGTAATGTCCAAACAAAAACACAAGAGCATGTGTAAAACAGTCATCTTTTATGAGAATCTGATGGTGACAGTAGGCTGGTCTCTTGATGCTGTTGGACCTGTCAGCAGCGTTTGACACTGTCGACCACAAAACATTGCTGGATCGCCTAAAATCATGGGTTGGTCTATCGGACTCTGTGCTGGACTGGTTTAGTTCATACCTGGAAAATAGGTCTTTTAGTGTGCAGCTTGGGGGTTGTGCTTCACCTTTTCTGCCTGTGAAATGGGGGGTGCCTCAGGGTTCTGTCCTGGGGCCCCTCCTATTTTCCATCTATATCTTACCTTTGGGACGGATTTTTCGACGTCATGGCATTGGCTACCACATTTATGCTGATGATTGTCAGCTGTACCTGGCCATGAAAGAACAAGACGCAGGCTCTTTGGTTTTAAAATGTCTTTCAGAGGTGAAAGAGTGGTTGGCGGCAAACTTCTTATGCTTAAATGCGGGAAAGACAGAGTCAATACTCTTTGAGCCAACAAATCTCTCTCGTGTAACATCTACTCTTAGTCTTCCGTGTAGTGAAGTCCAGAAGTGTGTCACTAGCCTCGGTGTAAAATTAGATGCAGGATTTTCAATGGTACCGCAGGTAAATGCAGTTGTTAAATCTTGTTTTTTCCAACTGCGCCGCCTCATGCGTCTAAAACCCGTACTGAAACGTCCTCATCTGGAAACTGTGATACACGCTTTTATTACTTCCCGTCTGGACTATGCAAACTCACTACTCATTGGTGCTCCTGTTTCAGCGCTGAAACGGCTGCAGACTGTGCAAAATGCAGCAGCTAGGTTCCTTACCAACACAAATAGACGCTGTCACATTACCCCGGTTTTAGCACGTCTACACTGGCTGCCAGTGACTTTCAGGATTCGTTTTAAGATTTTATTATTTGCTTACAAGGCATTAAATGGCCTAGCACCACCTTACCTGTCACAGCTCCTTACACCCTACGTGCCGGCGCGTTCCCTGAGATCAGCTGACCGCTTACTACTCTGCATTCCAAAAATGAAGTATAAGACAAGAGGAGAGCGGGCTTTTGTGTATGCCGCTCCTCACTTTTGGAATGCTCTCCCTCTCACCGTACGTGAGTCCTCAACGATCTCGGTCTTTAAGTCTAGACTGAAGACTCACTTTTATGATTTGACCTTTGGATAAAGGACCTCTTTTACATTTGGTTTTATTGTTTTGAGATGTAGTTTTTATTGTCAGGACTGTTCCTGTTTTTGGAGCGCTAGTTTTTTTATATTTTTTACTGCTTTTACTAGTCCTATGGTTGATTTGACCATTTTTATTGAATTACTGTGTGTGTCTGGTTTCTGCCTTTTATTGCTTATTTGGATATCATGCTATTGCAATTGTTTATTTCAACTTGTTTTTCAACTGTAAGGCGCTTTGTTCAGCTCTCATGCTGTGTTTTAATGCGCCAAACAAATAAACTGGTATGGTATGGTAGGTCTTATTTGAAACTGGACATACTTCTAGAGATAATGGGAGGAGCTCCATCGTCTGGATGGAGCTAAAAGTAAAGCTGCTGCTCCTCCACATCTACAGAATTCTGCTGAGATTGTTCTGGCATTGATTAGGATGCCTCCTGGTTTCCACCCTCTGGAAGTTTTCCAGGCACGTCCCACTGGGATGAGACCCCCAGGAAGACCCGCAGCTCGATGCAGGGGGCAAAAAAGTATTTGGCAGTTGTCCCACTTAGAGAGAAGTCTATGTTTTTCTTCATAGGTACACTTCAGCTGAGATGCAGAATGTAAAAAAAATCCAGTAAATCCCATTCTATAATTTTTAAAGGATTTAGTTATATAAGGGTACAGAAAATAAGTATTTGTTCAATACCAAAAGTTCATCTCAATACGTTGTAATGTTACTATTTGGCAATGACATTTCCTGTAGGTCTTCATGGTTTTCACACACTGTAGCTCAGGGGTCTCCAACCTTTTGGAGAGCATAAGCTACTTTTACACCATGAAAGTACAGAAGAGCTACTGCCACATGATTTATTCACATCGATACTTTCCATGTGTCAGTATGCTTACTATGTTACGTAACATGCATTGTATTCACTAGTTGCTTTCTCGATTTCAGTACATCAATATTGTAAAGAAAAGTAAAAGGAAAATAATGACATTCCCGTTTTGAAACTCAAAACAAACATATTTTGTTTTTTTAACTAATCAGATACTTTCAGATAATAAAATACAAATCTACTTTATGTGAATAATCTAACATTTTTTTTAGAATGGATCAACAACATAACTTTTTGAGCACACGGGAACAGCTAACCTGTTCCTCTTCAGTCCCTGTGCCCTTCCTGGAGCCTAAGCAGCAACGTCAGTTTTTCATAGTGTTAAGCTATTTTGTCAGAAATGAACAAATACTTCCAAAAACTATAGAATGACATTTAAAGAACATTTAATGTTCTTTAAATGTCATTTAGTACAAAACCTTTCAAGTAATTATGCATTTTTCCAAACAATGCCACACAAAAATTCTCAAGCTGAAGATATTTATAATAAAATACAAGCTAAATGTGATGAAAACACAAAATTCTAAATAGTTTGAACTGAAGTAAAAAAAATGTAAAAACACAAATAACATTTCTTTCTGCTTTCCTGATTCATTCAATCATTTTTATGTTTTTTTTCCCATGAAAGTTAAGTTTTGCTTCACTAGTGAATAACTGCAGGTAAAATGATGCTTTGCTGCATTTTTTGTTGACAATATTAAAATAAGGTTGGAGGTTTGTCCTTTTTCTCTGCATCTGGATCAGCTGATCCGCGAGTCTCTCTCTTTCGCTTGCTTTGTGAGAGAGAGAGACATGCTGTGTCTTAACATTAATATTAAGCAGTTTAATAAAATAATACTTTATTTAATAGTTTATTAATGCCTAATAATGCACTAACGTTCATAAAGGAACCCTAAAGTGTTACTGGCTGTAACGCAGCAATCTTCCTCCTCCAAACATGGTGAGTGGTATTTAAAGCAAAGAGTCACATTTTGGTTTCATCTGACCACAGGACATCCTCCCAGTCCTACTCAGAATCATCCAGATGGTCTCTGGCAAACCTTAGACGGGCTTAGACATGTGCTGGCTTAAGCAGGGGGACCTTTGGAGCACTGCAGGATTTTAATCCGTAGTGACATGGTGTTACTAATAGTAACCTTTGTTACTGTGGTCCTTGCTCTTTATAAGTCATTGACCAGCTCCTCTCATATAGATCTGGGCTGTTTCCTCACCGTGCTCGAGAAAATTTGTACCTCACAAGCTGAGATCTTGCATGGAGCCCCAGGTCGAGGGAGATTGTCAGTGATCTTGTATTTATTCCATTTTCTAATAATTACTCCAACAGTTGATCTCTTTTCTCGAAGCTGCTTGCCTATTTCCCCGTGTAGGTGTACGCAATCTTGTCCCTGGTGTTGTTAGACACGTCTCTGGTCTTGGCCATGGTGGAGGTTGGAGTCTGACTGAAGGTGTGGACGGGTGTCTTTAATACACTTTAATACAGATAACGAGATCAGACAGGTGCCATTAATAAAGGTAACGAGGGGAGGATAGAAGTAACAGGTGTGTGAGGGCCAGAATTCTCTGCACCATTATACAAATAAATGCTTTAAAAATCACACAATGTGATTTCCTGGATTTTTTGTACATGCTGTCTCCTACAGCTGAAATGTACCTATGATGAAAATGACTCACCTCTCTCATTTTTTTCAACTTGCACAATCAGTGGCTGACAAATAGTTTTTTGCCCCACAATTTACCTCTCTGGTGTGAAACACCTTTTAAGTCCATAGAGGAATGTATGGAGAGGGATGTTTGGGCTTTCCTTCCAAACCTGTTGCCACAGCAACCCAACCTGGACAAGCAGAAGAAAATAGATGGATGGATTCTATTGACAGTAACAATACTTGTTCCCTTAGCATCATGGGTCAAGCTGTTTTAAACCGGTGGTCTTGGCTGGTCGATGCCTGATGCTAGCTCATCAGTCTTCAAGAACAAAAACTCTATTTCTCCAAACTCAGGCCATTCAGGAAGCTCTCTACTACAATTAAGACAGAGAATATTTACAAGATTTATGCAGAAACACACAACACAAACGGTCACAATGTCCCTTTATGGTACTTTCTTGGTTGAAATAGTTGAAGCTAAACTTTAGAACTGCCTTTAGGGTTACAAACACACGATGTGGTCATAAATATGAGGAATCCCCCCCCCTCCCACTACGACCACAGGGAGACCACCCAGAAAGACCAGTCAGCTGTCACTCATCTCATTAAGGGAGTAAACATCACAGGAGTTTGTGTCTGCTGGGAGGAAAACGACTCCCTAATCCTCCTTAATGCGTAGTATGGTCTCTGATTTGTTTTTATGGAGTGAAAAAGGCTTTTTCTGTGTCGTTGTGTTTGAACACAAAATCCAATCAAAATGACAAGTCCTAGCTGTAAATGAAATATGAGGCTAACTCAGGTTATCTGTAATTATAGGATGATTTTACTGAGATGTTGTCTAATCATCACCATGATGAACACACACATCCATCAGGGTCAGACAAGGTGTGTTTCCAGTGTGTGTGTGTGTGTGTGTGTGATTCTCAGGGGCAAGTTGTCTGTCAGCACAGAGGTTTGAACTCCAGCTCGCTGTAATCCCTCTGTCAGTGAACGACCCTCCTGCCAGTAACACACACACACACACACACACACACACACACACACACACACACACACACACACACACACACACACACACACACACACACACACACACACACACACACACACACAAACCAACATCAGTCCAAACATGACCTGCAGCCTTGGTCCAGACCACCACACAGCCTCCTGGCATCTGGATCACCTCTAGCAGAGGCTGTAAGGATTCAAGACAAACTGAGTACATTTTTTTTTGCATTTTGCGAATAAAGCAAAAGTTTTATGATGAAGCAGAGCTGTATGTTAAGTTTTGAGTGGCTGAACGGAAGCAGAAATTGGGTTGTAGAGGTGAAAAGCAGCTTTTTCATCACTCGTGTAGTTTTTGAACATTTTTCTGCAAAGCCCTGGGCTTTAATCTACTTTTAATATTCCTTCTTCTGGTTTCAGATGTTTCCATCACAACTCTGACAGTAGCTGCGGGGATTTACTTTCATTCGGTCACACAGTGGGCTTTTAAGGCCTACCTTTTAGGAAGTATGGATTGGCTTGTAGCTGGCATTCCTGTTCATCCCAGAGGTGCTGGACTGGGAATGAGGTCGGGACTTTATACAAGGCAAGCAACTTCTTTCACAATGAGTATGGAAACTCCTCTGGACCTGGTTGTTTGGATGGAACAGAAAAGTGCTCTGCTTGATTCTTGTTTTTTTTACCTTAAAGAAGGACCCAGAAACACACACACCACCCCCGTGGTCCCATACAGAAACACTCTCCCACCTACCGCCACAAGCGGTCACACACACTAATCACACACCTCTGACTTGACACGGGGGGGGGGGGGGGGGGGGGGGGGTCCAGCCTCACAAACATTTACCTTCAGCTCCATGCTCACATTCACACATGGACGCCTCTTTAACAAAGGAGTGAGGCACCGACTGCTTCATATTAAAGGTTAATGAAGTTAAAAGACCTCTCTCCACCATCCAATAACTCAATTGAAGTCCTCTTTCATGGCTCGGAGCTGCAGGCCACAGAAAGCAGCATCGCGGCTGTCGCCCTGACAGTCGCCTCCAGCCATCACTCATGTCTAACTCATCTGATTAACCCAATAAAACTAATAGCCAGGCGTCTCTCTATCTCCAGATCTGTCTTTTGCTCCGTCTTCCACATCCCCACGTTTTGTTTGCTTTTCGTACCACCTGCTGCCTCCCATCTGAACCCTCTCTTCTCCAACAGTCATACCTTGGTTCAGATTTTAGCCTTCAGCAAAACCTTCATCCACACGGCTGCCAAGCCAAACGGCCTTCAGAGTTTCTACATGAGCTCACTGACATTTTTCTGTCTGTTCACCTCCAGACTGATTTCTTCTGCTTTAACCTTTTAGTGACACTTATAAATATCAGAAGAAGGGACAAAGCTGCTGTCCAAACCAACCTGGGTCAGGGTGAACAGGTAATTGTCCCCTACTCTAACGGGTTATAATACCTGTGGAGGCAAAAGCTGCAATCAATAGTTTGGGATATCTGGTGATCAGGAGTTCTGGCCCACTCTTCCAAACAGATTTTTTAAAATTCTGACATTTTTTCTACTATGCATGAATGACTGGTTTTAGGTCAAAGATCAAACATTCCCCAGACCATGACACCACCACCACCACCGTGTCTGACTGTTGCTATATGCAGTGTTAGATTTAGTCCAGATATAACAGTAAATTATTTTTGGATTAAGTTTGGAGATCTTGAAGGTGTTTTTCTGGAGAATGTAAGCTGAGTGTTTGTGTTACAGGATTATTTTTTAAGTCCGCTCTCGCCCGCTCCCACAGCCTTTTCCTGTCACTACACGGTCTCATAATCTCTGCATCCAACCTGCCTCCACCTGCAGACCCATTCATCAATAAATCAAAAAGATGTACTCTAAGTTTTCAGGCTGGTTCGGCACATTTGGAACCACATCGAAGCTGGTACCAGAAGGGGGGTTGCTGACCACTGACTCTTTACTAATGGGAAAAGCTTGGGACCATTCTGAACCAACTGGAGTAGTTCTGAGTGGTGCTGATGTCAGTAACTCCCACCCAATTTGTTGATCCATGACCTCTGACCCCAGCCTTTACCAAGTGATGCCTGCCAGGCTTTAGATGATGTTCTTGGTTCTTCTGTTCTTAAATTCCTTTAGAACGTTGTGTTGCGTTTTGAGATCTTTTAGCCTGCTTCATGCCAGGTAGTTTTTATTTAAGTCATTTCTGGATTCAGTAACATTTTCACATAAAACCAGATTGTTTTGGGTAAGGTTTTCACCTGAATCAATTTGGAAACATTCACCCTCTTCTTCTGCAATGGTCACAGGGAGTTGGCGTCTACCTTCACTAGTCAATGGCCAAAGACAGGACTTCCTGGACAGTTCACCCCTCACTCAAACCTAGGAATGATTTAGAGTCACCAGTCACAAGATGCATTAGGGAGAACATGCTAACAATGTAGAAAGGCTGCAGCCAGGAGTTGGACCTGTAACCTTCTTGCTGTGAGAAAACAGCACTACCAACGGTGCCACCATGCAGCCCTCGTTAGAAAACTGCCTTTTTTATCCACTCGGTTTGTCTGATACTGAAATTCGTTTGTTGATCTGAAGACAAAAAGCTGAAACGTTTGCACAGAATGTCTCTAACGTGTACCTCCTCCTTAATAACAGATCCCAGTATGACACCACATAGATCATTTACTTTGGCTCTGAACAACTTCTGCTCCGTCCCGTCTCTATGGGATGCTGATGTGAGGCCGATCAGGTGACGGGGGAGAGGTGGAAAACCAGATCTCTGTTTTATCAGAGGAAAAGCCTTTCAGCTGCATCCTGATCAGTTAACCTGCATGTGTGAGACACCTTTGAATTTATTTTACTGGTTTTTTCAGAATTTTTGATTTTATTGCTCTTTATACTTGAACATCTTTCATTCTCACTATCTGACTCCTACCCGCTGAGTCCATGTCCATTATTAAACATCCACCACAGAGGTTTTAACTTCCCTCCTGTAACATTTTGTCTGGCTAACGTGCCGCCGTGTGGGCGATAAATCTTCCTCTATGCTCACAGCGTCTCCCACGGCTCAATTACACCGCTTTGGCAGCACATTTTATTTCATATCCCTAAATTACCGTGTTGAAGAAATCTAAATCCTTCACTCATCTCACTACTGTTAAAGTCCTGCAAACGTCCGTGTTGATACAAGACCTCCGTATTTCATCCCACGCTTTAGCAAATGGAGCCGCTGATAAAGCTGTCGTGTTGAGGATCGTGTTCGGCTTCAGATAAATCAAAACCTCGGAAATGAAGCAATTTTAGAGGCTGCTTCTGAATTCTGGGAGTGTTGAGAGGGTTAAGGGTCTGCTGGTGGGAGAGGGATCACCCATGTCGAATGCCTCTGACTGGCAGGGGGTCTCGCGCTGAAGCCGTCTCACTCCCAGCTAGAATAGAATATAGATTTACACGAGAGGGGACTAACCGCCCACATCACATGACAGCGCTGTTTGTCTGATTAGTAAAAATAAAAACGATGACACTACTTCCTCTGTGTGCACAGCAGAGGCACATGTTCTCTTTATTTGGGTAAGATCTCATTCAGCAGCAGCAGATACATGTTTGCATGTGGGGAATGAAAGAGACAGTCAGAAGGTAAGAGTCGGGGATGTGCAGTCCTAACGAGAGGCTGTAACTCATGTCAGAGGGCAGAGCTGTGAGTTATGACCTTTTAAGCGATGCTGGGGTTAAGTGTTTTCATTCCCTACCCAGCTGACACTCGACCTAAGTACTGCGTGGACAGGTTGATGTGTCTGCCGTGTAATTTATGTCCATGATTATGGACTTTGTTATTTTTGCAGTCTCTGCCTCCCGACTCATCTGTAAACTACCTCAGAGCTGGAGCGTGATTGTCTGATCTACCTGGACTCGTCCTGGCATCAGGTCAGAGGTTTAGATGGACATGACTGTTCTTGGCTGACATTTAGGGGTTTAATTAGTACGAGCGACCCTTTACACTTGAATCAGCAGGAGTTGGTTTCACTTTGACGTAATGGGCCGAGGGGTTGGCTTTTGACTTGACTGATAAGACTCATGTGTTGCTTGTGGAGCATTTTTTTTAACTTCCCTCATCCACTCACTACAGGTGGTCACATGCCTTGGCTGAGCTTCAGCCAATTACTTTTGCAACACTTTTTCCATGAGCTGTCAGCGTGGCTCAACAGTGAGTTGGAGCGAGCAAAGTTTCCACCGGACCTTCTTTTAAAACACTGATCTCATAACAGTCAAGCTCAGAAAAGTACAATGAACTAACAGGATTGATTAGAAATGACCCAAACAGGGATCATCTTATTGGAAATGATGATGAAACACCAACAAACATCAGACGCATAAGAAAACATCTGAAAATCTTCTGAAATATTAAGAAATTAGCGTACCTCACATTTGAACCATTTAGCATCTTTGATGCTTTCCGGATAAATAAAAATGCTTGAAAGAATGTGTTGCAGCATGCAGCCAATCAGAGACGAGCTGTTTGTTCAAACTGTCCACAGACCATAAAACATATGTCCAAGGTTAGAGGGAAAGCAGGTCGACACATCCAATGATTCTAAGCTTTATGTTGGAAAATGGGTGTGTTCAAATTCAGGGGTAGCATCCTTGTAAGGACCCGTCCTACCTGGTCCACGTAGGTCGGGTCCGACCTCGACAGTTAAAACTGGAATGGAGAAGCTGTGAATTTGGGTGGTCTAGGCTTCATATTTGTTCCCACCCTTACCTCAGCGTAGGTCCAGATGCTTCATTGAATCCTGGGATAGTGTGGACCAGTAAGGAGACACCAGACCCGTCCTTGAAATCTGGGGAAATGAGGATGCATTATTATTATCCTGTGAATCTGGACAGCCTTGTTGCTTCACTGTGAGGTTATCAGCCCTAAAATGCAGCCCTGGATTTGGACAGCCATACACTGATGGTCCTGATGGAGCTTGACACTCACAATGATCAAGCCACACTCGGGTGATTAGGCCCACTCTATGGATATTCCACTACTATTGTCACAATACAACTGAGCCCTCCATGCATTCTGATCACTATAATAATACACCACAACCTTCCTACAAAACCATCAGAGAGCTATCACTCACACATGATGGGGAGCACTGACAGGATGGTGATCAGACCCATCCTTGAAATCTGGGGAAATGAGGATGCATTATTATTATCCTGTGAATCTGCACAGCCTTGTTGCTTCACTGTGAGGTTATCAGCCCTAAAATGCAGCCCTGGATTTGGACAGCCATACACTGATGGTCCTGATGGAGCTTGACACTCACAATGATCAAGCCACACTCGGGTGATTAGGCCCACTCTATGGATATGCCACTACTATTGTCACACTACACCTGAGCCCTCATGCATTCTGATCACTATAATAATACACCACAACCTTCCTACAGGAGGCTTGTGTTGATGCTAAAACCCATCAGAGAGCTATCACTCACACATGATGGGGAGCATTGACAGGATGGTGATGGTCAATCAATCAATCAAAATTTATTTATATAGCACAATTCATACAATAAATGTAACTCAAAGTGCTTTACAAATTAAAATGACCCCAAATTCCCATAATCCCTCTCTCCCCTGAAATGTAGAGGAATTTAGAAAATAAAACCCTCATTAAAATCATTGTCAAACACCCACACACACACACACACACACACACACACACACACACACACACACACACACACACACACACACACACACACACACACACACACACACACACACGCACACAGAAACACATGCTAAAGGATATATGATAAAAATGTAACACACTGGGCTGAGTTCAGATGAGCTAGACCATCTAAGTTAGGAAACGCCATCAAGGTGAGATTTACCAGACTTGTGTTGTAAAAGAGTTGAGAGAGGGACAAAGTAAAACAAAAAAAGTTGTAAATACCACATTCCCACTGTGCAAAGACCTAGTTAGGACGTCCTACAGACGTGGTCTAGACCGACGGACTCAATATAGACAAGATCTGCACAAACAATAAACGTCTATTTATTCAGCAGGAAAAACAGGAACTTAACTCAGCTTGACCTGGTTTGAATGACTTGACTAGACAAGACTTCAACTTGACTTGGCTGGATGTGGCATGACTGGAACAGGCTGTGTTTTGTATCAGGCTTGTGGATGATCTGGCACTAGAGCTGCAGGAAGCTGACATCATGAGCAGAGGTGAAAATGATCAAGCAGCAACAGGTGAGCATGGTTTGGTAATGGATGAGGGCAGAGAGGCATGAAAACTGTCCATGAACTTGAATCATGACAGTAATTGTACATTTATCACTGTTTGGAAGTGAAGGTGCAGGTGAATGCAGCAGCAGGAAACACACGTTTAACTGTAATCAGGAATCATTAGGAATGTCCAATATTATTGGTCTACCATTAATATAGAAAAATATCGGTATCAGTTTTTATTCTTTTAAAATGTTTTATCATCATAGCTGCAACACATAGAAAAAGTAACAATACATTACTAACTAATAAACACATCTTAGCTTAGGGAGCATGAGAGTCAGCTGCTGTTGGAGACAAAATAAAAATGGCACTTTTCCTGTTACTGACTTAAACTGAAGTAGTTGTCACTTTGCGCAGAAAATGTTTAAAATGTAAGCATGATAGGAGATATGTGATGTTAGTGACCTAAAATGTTTTAGTTTTTCTTTTTTCATGAGAGAGGGACACAGCATGTATCGGTATTGTAAATTAAGAGTCAGACAATATCGGTATATCTGATATCCAGTTCCAGAGTCTGGGGGCCACAGCAGCAAATGATCTTTGGTCTTTAGCCTGGTGCGCTGCAGTGTTGATTCAGTGTAAATTTTTTAGCTTTTTTTGTTTGTGACAAATGAAACAAAAATGAAACGAAAATTGAAAAATATACTTCTATAAAGATTAAATTATGATGAATATTGATCAACATTTTTGTCAACAAATAGAAGACGACAACAAGAATTGACAGTAGCAAAAATCCAATCAGAAAACAGAAAAGATGGAAGAACGGAAAAAAGAACCAATCATCAAATGGAACAGGTGGGACTAGAAGAGAAAAGAACCAATCAGATTCTGGAGTCAGCCGCTGTTTGAACAAGATGCCTTGTTCCTTCTGAAGTATAATTGGTCTCTCTGAGTTTCACATGCATGCTGAACGTTTGTTGCGTTAGCGTCCAGGAGAGAGCAAAGCGTGTCTCAGCTAATAGAAGCTAACCGTTAGCATAAGCAACTTCACAACATGGCAGAACTCCTTCAGGCTTCAGTTATTTAGAGACAAAACATCAACATTGCATTTTTCACCTAAGAACGATAAGTGAAGGGTGGCAGCGGAAGAGTCGTGTTGCTGTGAGACAATCAGAGGGGATACATTTGTATATCATGAATATTAATGCATAAGACTCATAATCCTGTCGTTTTCAGCCCCCCACTCCTCCTACAAACTTCTACTTCCTTCAAAAGGAATACCAAAGCTTTTTTCTACAGAAAAACAAAGTTTTCATTCATACTAGAGACCACAGCAAATGTGTTGAACTAACATGAGACCTTTAATGTTTCTTTTTTCTTCTTTTATTGACATTCAAGCAACATTTTTAACAAATCCAGCAATCTTTATGTGCAACAGTTCAGACATCCATCTGGGTTTTGTGTGTTCATCACTCTCTTCAGAACTGACCACAGACCTGGACCCAATGTGTTTATGTTTTGTTCCTGATCTACTTAATTGTAACTTTTTGCTTCTGGCCCAGTGCTCCATCATGCTGTAGAAGACACTGTTCATCACCATCATGTTAGAGGAGTTCCTCTGGGAGGATGTTTAGGTACCTTTCTTTATTCATAGCTGCTCTGAGGCTAAACTATGATTGAACCCTTGGCTGAGAAGCAACCATCCACATGAAAGGTCTCAGGATGCTGCACTGGTGGAAGGAAACAGGACTGATGGAATCTGGAGAGAGAGTTTGCAGTTATTTGCAATCCATTTGATCACTCTTTATAACATGTATGCAAATTTTCATCAGAACTTTGGTACAATTGTTTTTATATTATCCTCAAAATGTTTGACCTCTGCTGCAAATAAACATCTGGTTAGTGGAACAGCTGATGCAGCTATCTAATTTCCCTTCAGGATTTACAAAGTATTTTTGAATGGAAACGGCACCCCCTTAATAAAATTGGGGCCATTCCAGATCATTTTATCACCATGAATCAGTCAGAATAAAGTAAAAACTGAACAATTCCATGTTGTTCTGGAGTGTGAGAAGTCTATGACCTCATAAACACGGGCTCTTAAGTCCTATGCTTTGATTTGTTCACTGTTATGGTAAATGGCCTGTATTTGATATGGCCTTCTAGAGTTTTACAACCCCCCAGGGTGCTTTACAACACAACCAAGTCATTCAGCCATGCGCGCGCGCACACACACACACACACACACACACACACACACACACACACACACACACACACTGGTGNAGGAGAGAGCAAAGCGTGTCTCAGCTAGTAGAAGCTAACCGTTAGCATAAGCTACTTCACAACAGGGCAGAACTCCTTCAGGCTTCAGTTATTTAGAGACAAAACATCAACATTGCATTTTTCACCTAAGAACGATAAGTGAAGGGTGGCAGCGGAAGAGTTGTGTTGCTGTGAGACAATCAGAGGGGATACATTTGTATATCATGAATATTAATGCATAAGACTCATAATCCTGTCGTTTTCAGCCCCCCCCCCACTCCTCCTACAAACTTCTACTTCCTTCAAAAGGTTAAATACCAAAGCTTTTTTCTACAGAAAATGACTCACAAAGTTTTCATTCATACTAGAGACCACAGCAAATGTGTTGAACTAACATGAGACCTTTAATGTTTCTTTTTTCTTCTTTTATTGACATTCAAGCAACATTTTTAACAAATCCAGCAATCCTTATGTGCAACAGTTCAGAAATCCATCTGGGTTTTGTGTGTTCACCACTCTCTTCAGAACTGACCACAGACCTGGACCCAATGTGTTTATGTTTTGTTCCTGATCTACTTAATTGTAACTTTTTGCTTCTGGCCCAGTGCTCCATCATGCTGTAGAAGACACTGTTCATCACCATCATGTTAGAGGAGTTCCTCTGGGAGGATGTTTAGGTACCTTTCTTTATTCATAGCTGCTCTGAGGCTAAACTATGATTGAACCCTTGGCTGAGAAGCAACCATCCACATGAAAGGTCTCAGGATGCTGCACTGGTGGAAGGAAACAGGACTGATGGAATCTGGAGAGAGAGTTTGCAGTTATTTGCAATCCATTTGATCACTCTTTATAACATGTATGCAAATTTTCATCAGAACTTTGGTACAATTGTTTTTATATTATCCTCAAAATGTTTGACCTCTGCTGCAAATAAACATCTGGTTAGTGGAACAGCTGATGCAGCTATCTAATTTCCCTTCAGGATTTACAAAGTATTTTTGAATGGAAACGGCACCCCCTTAATGAAATTGGGGCCATTCCAGATCATTTTATCACCATGAATCAGTCAGAATAAAGTAAAAACTGAACGATTCCATGTTGTTCTGGAGTGTGAGAAGTCTATGACCTCATAAACATGGGCTCTTAAGTCCTATGCTTTGATTTGTTCACTGTTATGGTAAATGGCCTGTATTTGATATGTCCTTCTAGAGTTTTACAACCCCCCAGGGTGCTTTACAACACAACCAAGTCATTCAGCCATGCGCGCGCGCACACACACACACACACACACACACACACACACACACACACACACACACACACTGTTGGTGGTGAGCTACACTGCAGCCACAGCTGCCCTGGGGTGCACTGATGGAAGTGAGGCTGCTGAACACAGGTACCACTGGTCTCTCCGACCACCACCAGCAGGTAAGGTGGGTTAAGTGTCTTGCCCAAGGACACAACATCTGCAACAAATGGGGCTCGAACCTGCAACCTTCCAGTTATGGGGCGGGTATTTAACTCCTCTGCCACCGTTACCCATTCATGTTCATTCTTGCTTCTCACCTCTCACCTGCACTCTTGTTTATTTCCTTTCTCTTATCACCCACTCCATCGCTCTCTTCACCAATGGTCGCCTTTCCACATCTCAATCTTTCTACACGCCTTTCTCTAAATCGCTCCTCACATCTCAGCAGGAGAGCAGAGATGCTGAGTGCTGAAATCATAAATCTGGCCTGGTGTGAAACAGAAGATGGCTTCTTTGGACGGCTGGGAGGTTTTTCATCACTCGAACCTTTTTAGTGCCCTGCACCACCACCACATGTCACCAAATCCAAGCTGCTCAACGTGTTTATGTGTGTGTATTTGGGACTTGGACGTTGAGGTGTGGGACTAAACTCCAGGATGAAGAACTGCCAGGAGCGGAGGATAAAAACTGTACATGAGGTGAGATTCATATTTTTGTGCAGCATTCAAGGAGGTTGTGTTAAAACAATTAGATTGTTGCAGCAGATGTAAAGTTGCAGGACAGGGTGCCAACAAATAAACACAATTTAGAGATGGCAGTGCTGCTAGGGGCTTTGAATGGCAGAGGGACACCACCATTCCCTACATTCCTCACAGCTGATCCGGTGTCAGATGGTCTCAACCATTCAGTCCCAGTCCTCAGGGGACAGAAAGGTTATCCGGTCCCGCAAGAAACCCAAACATGGCAGCACGATAAGGTTCTCTGGGACAGCTGTGGGGTCTAATCTCAAATCCACACCAGCCGTTTCACAGCGCGGCTAGATCAGAGTCAGTCATCTGATAGCACTGTGAAAGTGACACAGTTTGTTTTAAGATGCATACAAATGCACCGGGTAGACTTATTACATTTATCTAGTTGATTCTCTCTTAACACAGATGCAATTTTCATTTATTAAATGTTTTCCTCAGCATGCAGAGCCCCCTTTGAGACCCCAGGAACAATCCCAAAAGGTTACAGAGACATTCATAACCCTGAAGGTTTTTAGAAAATCTAATTTTAGACTTATTTTTTTACATCTTTTGTGTTCTTCATGATCTGACCTGTTATAGTTGTTGGAGGAAACCTACAAAGGCAACATAGTGAGTTTAAAAAAGATTTTAACAACTGACAGGTGTTTGCTTGTCAAACAGTAAATACTTCTCCATAAAGGCAAAAATAGGTTTGTAAAGTTATATTTTAGATCAGAGGTCTGCAACCTTTGTCTCTGGAGCTCTTTGGACCTTCCACAATAGATCTTAATAACTTTGGCTAAAACAGATAAATAAATAAATATATAGATATAATTTAAAAAATGCAGTCTAAGCACATTTTTAGGTGTTTTTAAATAATAGTTGCATTGAATTTTCACACTAAAAGTATCTGTAATATTCTTTAATCTATTATGATTTTTGTTTACATCAATTTCTGTAAATATCAACACTTGGTAACACTTTACGGTAAGGGTCCCTTTATTAACATTACTTAAGCAATAATAAACATTGATAAACTATTAAATAAAGTATTAACACCTGCTTAATATTAATGTTAATATTAAATAATGCATTACTAAGCAGACACCCCTCCTGGTCCTTTTACCTAACCTTAAGGACACTTAATAGTTAACAATAACAGGAACACTAATAAAGGGATCCTTTGTTTATTAAAGGAACACTTGGCAGTTTTGGCTTGTTTATAGCACCCCCTAGGGTTCGTTAGCGAAAGTGAAACTTATCTCCTCGCTGTGCGTTTGTTTTTTTAACACCTTAAAGTAGCTCTCCGGAGTATTTCTTTTATCTGATGGCACCATCTAGTGGCTGACAAGCATATCACACCAAGAGTTCGTTGGTTAGAATTTATAAGATGGCTACTGCACTTTTCATGTTTATGAATGTGCTTCTGTAGCCAACAAACAGAGCTAAAACATGTTGTTTTACAATTATTATTCTCATGTCATGTTGTGTTTTCATATATTTATATTTTAAAGACTTTGTTGTCTGTGAAACGTTCATCAACGCTGCATCAGCCGAGGTACTTCCTTAAATTTGAAGCACGTAATCGGTAGTCTAACACTATTGGTTAGTTCTGGTCGCCAATCAGTTTCCTATTGCACAGATTTTATGGGACAGGGGGCGGGCTAGCAAAAACAAAAGAACGACATATCGCTCACATTATATCACAGTACATGATAAGACAATCACTTTTACGGATTTCTGAAAAATCATTCATAATCCTTGAAAGGGGAAAACTCCGGATTGCTGCTTTAATCTAACTGCTGAAATGTCTCCTCAGCCTTCATTAGTGTCTACAGGAGCGGTTCATCACTAATCAAACAAATTAGCTGTGTTCATGATCTAAAACATGCAGGAAACATGCTGGAAGCAGACTGTAGCACCAGGCATGTCAGCTCCACTTTACTAAGTTCAGCAGGAACCGGACCGGCACTCTGAAGTTGCAGGTGCGGTATTCTGAGTAACATTTCATTAACCCTGTAAAGGGTCATTTTAGCACATACTGGCTCAAGAACATGATTTAAAAATATGAAAAAGTTGCATTGTATGGCTTTAATGCTTAATAATGCAATAAGTAACGTTAATAAAGGGACCCTTATTGTAAAGTGTTACCCAACACTCCATAGAAAAATATCCATACTCTTTTTTTTTGTAATTTATAACTTCATAATAGAAAGAAAATTATGTTTTTTCAAAACTGACAACAGATATGTTAAAGGAAATATTCACAAAAGATTTCAGATATTAAACTCAGAATTCTCACATTTTTCTCAGAATTCTGAGAAAAAAATGTGCACTCTTTCATTGACCCTAATCCTCTTTCATAGATTTCCCCAAAAATTATAAATGGCCATTTGTCAAAAGTTCCTGCAACAGATGCGTCTCTTAACAAGTTTTTTACTGGAGTTAATTAGCTGTCATTATATGGTGAACATTTAAATGAGCTAAATATAAGCTCAGATCCACGCTTATTTAAAAGTTCCTGTCTGTTTATTTACTCCTCATATGACAAATGTAGATAATGAAGATGTGGTGGATGCACTAAGCTGTGAAACAAGGAAACTGCTCCATCCCTCCCCAGAGAGGAACGTGTCTGATCTCACCAACTTCTCATGTCCTTCACCATGTTAGATCTTCACCCTCCCTCTTCTCATCCATTACCGTCACCATATGGGACTCTAATTATGACTCCATGAAAAGTAAGTTCAGATGGTGCTACGTGTAACCCTGATCACGGGCCAAGAGCCATGCTGTGGTTTTCTCTCTGACTGTAGGCTAGCAGTTGTGTTGTTCACTAATTAGTCTCAAAAGACCTCAAGAGGACTAAAGCCTCCTGGTGATTCATAAAGCCACTCAAACACCCACTTAGCATTTGTGAACGGGTTTGTGAGTGAGAAGAACGGGGATGGAGGAATGCAAACACACAACTAGAGAGCTGATAGAAACTAAAACCAGCCTCCCACCCAAGGGTGATTTCTGCTCCACGTGAGGAGTCAACAACAAAGGGCAGACCCAAGAACTCCAGAGGAAAACAGTGAAAGGAACAAGGCTGTTTAAAACTTACTTGTAGATAAAAATGGCTTCCATTTCCTTTGTAAAAAGATCTTTGACCACTTTGAAATGAGTTTGGGGAAATTATGCATTTCTGTTCTTAGAAAGTGAAACCAAAAGTTCCCAGGTACAGATTCAGCCATGTTGTCTGCACTAGGGCTGCTGCACGTCTCCTCCATGAACCATCTGTGATGTTTCTACAGCATCAAATATCTATTTTCAGATAACGTGTTAGATAAAGGTTTGATCATGCAGCAGAATTATAAAAAACAAGAAAATGTCCCATTTGTTTGAAGGGGGCGGGACTTAAGGCTTGCACTAAAACAGCCACTTTTGGGCTTTTCTTTGTTCCAGATTCCACCTCCTGGTTCTGATTGGAACTAAAGGTCAATGTTGTCGGTGACTGCAGCCATTTTTAGTTCAGCATCATCTGAATGAGCCTGCTGTATGTAAGCCCTATTTCTCCAAACCAAGGCTGTACAGGAAGCTACGATGGTGACATATACACACAATCCAAAACCCATTTGGGTCTAAACAGGGTCGGGTTTGTTGTCAGTAAAGTATGAATGAGCAATGCTGATCTGGGAGTTAGAAAATTTCCAACAATGTTGTTGGAAACATGGGAAAAGTCCAGCAGAATACCTTGTAGTTTCTTCATCTAAAGGCATGAATGTATGAACACATCAGGTAGGATGAGTTTTAATCTCCAGGTTGTTCTGTAGGAACTTTGGGAGAACATGGAGAACATGCACCACAGAGGTGAACAGGTTTACCCTCTGTAGGTGTTTTGGTGTGATGGGACACGTTCTGCTCACTCATGAACTCAAGTGTCTGGATCGGGAATGGACAGATCCCAGACAGAGACAGGTCTCTGAAAGCCATCCTTAGATTAGAACAGATGGACGAGGCCTGAAGCCTGGAGCTGTCAGAGTTGTCACCGTCCTCCTGCCCTTTCATCTGACTCTTCTTCTTTCTCCCCGCCTCTTTCCTCCATCCGTCCAGTCGTTCAACGCCGTCCATGGGTCTCCTTCATCTCCTAACTTAGCAACGTGTCCTGTCCTCACGCGTCAGGTTTGGTTGATATTTTAACTCAAGATTCATTTAGCATCTTCACATTTTATAGTTTTCCACAGAAGGACGAAAGGAACATGAGACCAGCTCGAGCATCTTCATCAAACCAACCATCAGGATATCAGACTCAAATCCATCAGCCGTTCTTTTGTGACTGCAGACAGGTTTGAAAAGAGCAAAAAACCATTTTTACTTGTTGGTTTTCAAATACAATGGGTCACTCTGAGTTTTTCATGCAGGCAGAACATGAAAATAGTCTCCTACACCTATCTCCTGCATTAGCTTCTGATAGAAAATAGACGGTGAAACTCTAGGATTAGAAAATCCTGACAGATCTATGTCATACTAGAGGGCTGCATTGGGATTGGGTCCCACGGGATCCAACATAAATCTTGCGGGAGTGGGCGGTGTGAACTTTGCTGCGGGCGGGAACGGGCGGCTAAAAGAAACAGTGCGGGATCGGGATGAGCATGTATGGCGAGTGATTTCTGCCACGGATTACCAGCTGAAGGAGACCCTCGTCTAACAATAACGTTTGAGAAGAAGCCCTCGAAGAAGCACGTCGTCTCTGTAGCGTGTTGACAGTGCAGACGGTCACACGGCAACGTCACCTTCAGCTGCGCCTTCTGAGTCTGGTTATTAGGTTATATTAGGCTTAGTTACACTTTGGATCAATATTAAATGGGTTTAGGATGGTTTCTCATTGACAGTTTGAGTTGTAGCACCCTTATTCTTTGTATGAAAATAAATATTTCCATTATTTTCTCTATTTTTGTTTCAAAACTATTTATTTTACAATCAACCACTGATATTTAGTCATAGTCATAAACGGTTGTTATACATTTATTAAAAGTGGAATATGGAACATGAACACCAAAGCAACATCTAGTGTGTGGAGGTTGTAGTTGCAACAAGGTTTCCAGCCATCAGGATGCCAGGTTTGCTGCCAATACATGAAGTGAGCAGCCAGCTCCATGTCCAGTGACGACCTAAACTCACTCTGGTTTTAGATCTTTTATGGTCGCTCCTCTTCTGAGAAGGATAACGACATCTTCTGGGCTCAGAAGCAGCTGCTTGACTTGCAGATTCCACCATTTTCCACAGTGGCAGCCTCACTGTGCCGAGTGGACTGTTTACCGTATTTGGAAACCTGCAACGGTGCCCTCTATTGGCTGGTAGATGTAAACATAAACCCAGTGTTGTGCCCGTCAAAATAAATATTTGAATATTTCTAAATAAAATAATAGCTTTTAAAGGAAACACTGCACCTTCGTTCTGCACACCTCTAAACGCCCGTAGAGGGATTTTAAAAAATATATATATAGCTTTTTATTAAATTGTTCCATATTCAACCTTTAAGATCAGGAATCGGAATCAGACATGATTGATGCCAAGTGCCAGGTCCAGGGGAATTGGACCAAGGAATTCAGCCAACACACATAATCACAACAAATCCCAAAGGTTTTATTCATCAGAAATGACAGGCTGGATCGACGTGGCGGGACTTGACTCAAGTCGACTCGACTTCACTTTGTTATGTTTCAGCTAAACAGAGCGATTAGAATAAACAGACATCAGGAAGCACACACACACACACACACACACACACACACGCACACACACACACACACACACACACACACACACACACCTGCTAGTGTGGCTAACCACTAGCAGCTATGGATCAGAGTCCTTTTGTCAAACTGGGAAATTAGCACTGGCTCTGGCTCATTACACACCCATTGTAGCATTAGCACATTGTCATGAGCACTCAGCCTCCACTTTAGCGCCGTGGCACTTCACTTCAAACACATGGCCCTCAAGTGAAAACATTCAAATATTTCCTTAAATGTGACACCAGGGTGCAGTTTATTCCAATTCAGGTTACGGTAAATGGAGCGCTAAATAGGAATTTTCCTTTGGAAGATTTGTCCTGTCTTGGAGAAGGAATAACTAACACTGTTTGTTCTGAATCCCTGAGCAATATGCACTCCTTTATCTGTGGCTGAAGCAAAAAGAAATATGTTAGTCTTGGATAAGAAATCATTCTTGCTTCAGTTTGCTCATAACACGCTTCTTATCAGATAAAATCATAGTTAAAACAGCTCATCTGAGAGGAATGAGATTATTGTAATCAACTAAAAGCTTCTTCAAGGTTAAGAAAGGAAAAAAATAATTCATATGTTGGAGGTTCATGTGAATGTAAAGGTCTGGACATGTAGAGGTAACGTAACACCAGTGGATGGGTCAGGAGCCTCGGGCCGAGGATATGAGTTAGCTAACATGTACATGAGTGTATGTGCATGAGGGAAGGTGTCGAGTATTATGTTCAGAGTTAGATTCAAGGTCACAGGCTCGGGTGCACTCCACACACACACACACACACACACACACACACACACACACACACACACACACACACACACACACACACACACACACACACACACACACACACAGAGGATGGTAATAGCAGTGCTGACAGACATGAGCGACCAGCTGAGCTGGAGGCCTGGGCTGCAGCTGAAAGTCCTGAAAAGGCCATCAGACACTTTTAAACATCACCCAACTTAAAGCAGCAATGAGAGAGACATCTGTAAACAAGAGCCGGGAACAGACAGGGGATTACTGGGAATGTCCGAGCCTGGCTGTCCATCTGTCTCTGTGGATGAGGAATCACCTGTTTATCTGCTCCTTCACACACTGCTTATGCTGGAGCTGAATGTCATAAATACATGAATCACTATAAAACTTTATTATTTACTTACTAAATTATATATATATCTATATATATATAGATATATAATATATATATATCTATATATATATATATACATATATATAGATATATATATGCATATTGATGCTCCTTCCTGTTTATGATTGAGAATAACAGTCTGACTGATAGTTGTGTGTGTGTGTGTGTGTGTGTGTGTGTGTGTGTGCGTGTGTGAGTGTGTGTGCGTGCGTGTGTGTGTGTGTGTGTGTGAAGCCGTCAGGTTTCACCACCTCCCTGATTTTCGGTGTCGTCTTGATCCTGTCCTCTGGAGAATCTGGTTCTGTCATGATTCTCTGAGATGTCAAAATATGTTGGAAATAAGAAATTCCTGATTTAGGAAAGATGTACTTTTCATCACATCTGATGAGCAGCAAGACTGAAAGATGACTTCATGAGTAGCAAAAAGTTCAAACTGATAAGAGCATGTGGTTCATTGAAAAAACAATTTTTGATTATTTCTGATTTCCTGCATTAGCTTCTGATAGAAAATAGACTCTAGGTGAAACTCATTATAAAATCCTGACAGATCTACGTCACACTGTCACTTAACATTCATGGACTCACCCATCTTGACTCACGACGGGAAAGGCTGTTGTTGGTTTAGCGTCCAGGAAACAGCAGAGAACGTCTCGGATAATAGAAGCTAACCGTTAGCATTAGCAACTCCACCACACAGCAGAACTCCTCCAGGCTTGTGTTATTTGTGGAGATAAAACATCAACGTTGCAGAGCAAACAGAGTCGGTGGTAGAGTCGTGTTGCTGTTAGCCAATCAGAGGAGAGATGTCCAAATATCAGAAGCTCAGCTCTGATCTGGCTCACTTCAGTTCCTGAAACAGGCGCACTGGAGCTTTGTTTCCCCAGAGTACAACTTACACAAAGCATTCATTCCTACTGGAGACCCCTGCAGATGTATTGATTAAACAAATGAACCACATCTTTAATGCCATAGATTAGATTAGTGAAGAGGTAAAATAAAAGAGGCAGAATTCTTTTGTAGCTAGATATTTATATTAACTTTTACAACTACAAAATAAAGACAGGGTTTCTTAAATTTTCTGCTAACAGAACTCACATTTCTGACAGAATGAGTGAAACAAACTTAATTAACAGATTTAATTATTTGATTTTCCTTCCCTCTCCAGTCATTTGGTCACTTCTGTTTTTTCCACCAACTATACAATCTTCTTAGAAAAATAACTCGTGAGGAAAAGTGAGTTTTTTATTCCTATCGATTCTGACAGTTGGAGCTTTTTCTTAAATCCACCACAAAAATAAAATTTGCAAACACATTCAAGCAAGAGGCTGACACAGCAGACTATTGTGAGAATATACATGGAAAATTATTTTTAAATCAATTAAAAAATAAACCTAATAAAAAGTAATGATGCTCTGCTTTTTAGGAGAAATTTAGTCAATTTGAAAATTCAGTAAATTGATTATTTGTAATAAAAAAAGTATATGATCAAATATTTTAAAATTGAGTCATTTTTCATAATTAAATAAAGGATCAATTGATTTTGTATTTAAATATTTTTAAAAACTTCCAAAAACCAAAAAGTTTTATTTGTCTTTTCACGGTAGTTGTTTGTCTTTTTCTTTGTCCTCATTAGAAAATGCCAAGAAATGTAAACAATATATTAGATATTTTACAATTTCATAAACTACTTTAGTCCAAGTGTAGTATATATTTATCATCTAATGAGTTTTAGCTTCATTTCATATATGGAAAACCCCCAAAATAGCTTATTTCTATGGAAACATTTCACTAAGTCGGAAAAAAGGGCAGGGATGATTTTTGGTTAAATGATAAAATTATGTGTTCAAGAGAAAAAAGGGGAAATTTTCTCTTCATCTAACCGTGTGATTACAGATACTAGAAGGAAAATTAAATAACTCCAAATGTAATGACTCTGATGCTTTTCAATCAATAATAACAATAATAACAATAATAATAATAATAATAATAACAATAATAATAATAATCCTGAAGAAGTAAAAAAGTGACGGACAGCGTGAGGAAGGAGGGTCATGTGGGTCTCCTGGAAGAGAGAGCTGCTTGTTCTGATCCAACAGCAGCTGGAGAAACACCGGGTCACATGGGATCAGACTTTCCCTCCAAACAGCTGGTTCAACAAAGCACGGCTGGCCAGACACACACACACACACACACACACACACACACACACACACACACACACACACACACACACACGCACAGATCATGAACCAAAAACTAAACGCCTTAATTGAAAAGTTTCCAGAGCACCAGTGAAAACACTGAATTAACATCCGTCACACCTGAAAAATTAGCAAATGCATTTAGCATTTAGCAGAAATATGTTTCAACATGTCAGCAAGTAAAGCAGGAGTTGGACCTGCAACCTTCTGAATGGTAGATAACCTCTTTGCAGCAGATTAGTGGTGAATTAAAGGAGTCATCACCTGAAATTTTCACTTTTCCACTTAAAAAAATGTCTATAATGGTTTCCTAATGATTGTTCACTGGCTGAGAAGCCGATATTTAACATTGAAGCGTTTGTTTAATCTTGCCTTCTTCAACCAGCTCACATGCACCCCACGAGCACGCGCACTCCAAAACGAGAACTTGAGTTCTGGCCTATATGTCGACACAAAGGCCGAATATAAACAAATATGAATCAGCAGCGAACAAACCAGCACAACAAAGCTCATTTCATAACGTGAAACGCATAAATGATGTCTTACCGTTGGCGACTCATGTTGTAATTCGTGTTACGGGAGACAAAACGCCGATCGGTTTGTGTATTCCATCTTCACAACAGCATAAGAGCCGATGCCTGGCTGTTAGCTTGCTTTGGCCCAACTCAACAACATGCGAGGACGCCATTACGCACGAGGCGAGGCGAGGGCTCATAAATACACAGTTAGATCCCGTAGGTCACTGCCAGGTCGGGTTCAGTTATAACTTTTGTTGTTTTGGAGCGAGACGCTGAAGCTGCGTCCTGCTTCCTTCCACCAATCAACGCGCCCCTCAGTCCCGCACACGTCCGACACAGCCGAAAAATCGCGTGTGATCTCGCGAGAAAATATGCCCTTTACAATAAAGGATTAAACAATCACATTTTTTATTTATTTTTCCAATAGAATTTAGTTTAATGGTCTAAAAGACTATAATAGGATGTAGATATCCACGGTATTATAGGTGATGACTCCTTCAATGGGAGAAAACACAAACGAGGGAAAAGCATGGTGTTGCATTCACTGACCATTGTATATTGTGACTATTGAGTGTGCTACACAGATTATTGTGTGTCTAATCCAGATTTTATTATGTTAGATGTATTGCTTTCATCTAACATAATTTTTAAACTTTTTTCATGCAAACAGCAACAATAGTTAGACTCGTTACCTTAAGTCTGATCTTACATTTACAGATATTCACTTTCCCTAAAAATCTTTTTGGTGAAACCAAGGTAACGGACAAATTACAGAAATGTAATTCCTTCAGTTCTCAGACCTCAAAATATGAATTATTGTTAAAAGTTTGTTTTCAGAGTAAATTCAGGCATAGCAGCAGCCTTTCCTATGATAAATGAGGGGAAATGTTCCTGTTTTAGTTGGAGGGAGTTTAACCACCGTGTTTCCAGGCTGGATCAGTAACTTGTAACGACATTGTTCACAGCTTATCAGAACATTTACGTCCCACCATGAGATGTCTGCGCCTGGACAGATCACTGAGATGTCCTGACAAAGACAGATCGAGCCAAAATACCACTGGGGAGGTGTGTGTGTGTGTGTGTGCGTGTGCGTGCGTGTGTGTGTGAGGGAGAGAAAGAGAATGGGTGGAGTGTTTGCCCCAGATACTTCATCTAAAAATAGGGGCACGAGGTGCAGAGGAGGTAGGCTTTGGGACAAAAGGAGCAGCAGCACATCAGTGATTATTACGATGCACACGTGTCTCTCCTTGTCAAGTGTCTTCCACAGGCAGATTAAAGGGATATTTCAGTAGTTTTGAAGTGTGTGAAAGTCATAAATATCTATCTTACTTGTTGTAGGTAACTGCATGAATAACCTCTGTTCTGAGAAATAGAGTTTACAGCAGTGGTTCCCAAACTTATTTAGCCGCGCACCCCCTTCTATGTCCCAACCATGATGACGCACCCCCATCCCCCAAAAACATGTTTTCAAGAAAGAAAGAAAAAAAAAGACTTGCAGCACAATCAGTGTGTTTGTTTCTGACCACAACTCACAGCCTCCTACGAAGTCTGGGAGCTGAAGGAGCCTCTAGGATGAGAGGCTAAATGTCTTCAAGATAACCAGAAAAGTCCAGCAGCTGTTTTCAGCTAAAACTCTCAGGATGATCATGTCCAGGATGTGATTATTATTATTATTTATTTATTTATTTATTTATTTATTTATTTATTAGCCGCATCGGCTCCTAGTGGGTGGAAGTGGAGATTAGCTGCGTTTGACGTTGATTCTCCGTGTGTTTTTATTTCTGCAGTGAGCCATAAAACTCACCTCACTCCGCCTGGAGTTTGTTCTTCAAAACTCGTATTAAATCCACTGTGATGACGCGTTTTAATGAGCTTCCTCTGCGCGGTATTTTTCATTGCAGGATGCAGTTTCAATTCACTTTTAAACAAGTTAATTTAGTTTGGCACACGGGTTTGATTTTTGCCGCTGCACGTCTGCCCAGTGAGAAAGGGGAGGCGGCCGCGGGAGACGCGCTGCTGCACTCAGGGTCTCTGCGGGCTGCAGTGACAGGTGATCAGCAGGTATAACACCGGTAAAGTCATACTTTAGAACGCCTCCGCAGCTGCATATTTTCCATGATTGCACGGTATGCCCAACCCTAATATACACATCTGTATTGTGTGGGGAAAAAACACTGTGCCCTTTTTATAAGACACACGTGCCGGTGTCATGATCGTGATGAATTAATGCCGAGCTCCGGATAGGAGCTATATTGAAAATGAAAGTAAACACAGGCATAAGTTTGAAATGATAAACTGGAGCGATGCAGAGCTCCAGGAGCTTCTCTCTGTTAGATCTGCAGCTCAGATCATCTGACAGCTGGGATGGTGGAGGACACACACCTGCTCGTGAAAATATGAACTTAACGAGCGCGGTTTCGATCGCAATAAAAAGCAAGTTATGTCCAAGATACATGGAAACGCAGAGAGCGCCCCCATACAACGGACATGATTGCGCAACATTACCGCTACGGTCTGAGCTCTTATAAACGACGGCAAATTGGCGGCATTGTTTTATGTGTAATTTTTAAAAAAAATTTTGTGTAATCACCGTTCACCGCCATTACGCTTTTTACCTCGTGCACCCCCTAGCGGCAGCTCGCGCACCACACTTTGGGAATCCCTGGTTTACAGCAATGCAGGACTGATGGAGATGCTGATGCTGCAGCTAAACAATCCTGAAACATGAAGTTGTTCATCCCATTAGTGCTGAAGTCAGTCCTTAACAATCCTACCATATTCTGATAAAGGTGTGTTGGACAAACCTGAAACATCTGCTGAGTCATCACAGAGAGTCAAACATCCACCAGGGGTGGAGCTAGAGGGGGTGGGGTAGGGGGAACTGCCCCCCCCAGCTAAACCCCTAATGTTATGTCCTCCTTAAAGGGTTGAATATGGAACAGTTTAATAAAAAGCTATATTTTAAAAAGAACATCTCCATGGGGTGTTTAGAGGTGTGCAGAATGAAGCTACAGTATTTCCTTTAAAAGCTATACTTTATTTTAAAAATAATCAAATATTTATTTTGACCGGCAGCCAATAGAGGGCACCACTGCGGGTTTCCAAATATGGCAAACAGTCTTCTTGGCACAGCGAGGCTGGAACTGTGGAAAATGGCGGACTCTGCAAGTCAAGCAGCTGCGTTTGAGCCCAGAAGATGTCGTTATCCTTCTCAGAAGAGGAGCGACCATAAAAGATCTAAAACCAGAGTGAGTTTAGGTGAAGCCTACAACAGATGGACCCAAGTAAAAAATGTTCACAACACCAAAACGCACGTGGAAATCGTGAATTTTTTCATGGATAGGTAAGATGTTGTTGCAGCTACAACCTCCACACACTAGATGTCGCTGTGGTGTTCATGTTCCATATTCAACCTTTAAGCTATCGTACAAGTAATGAATGAAACCAGTGCTGCATGATCATTTATGTTCTTTTTCTTAACTTGTATTCAGTACTCATTGTTTGAATCCTGAAGCATTTCTTACTTTAGTTATTGACTCACTCACACCTAGAGACATGTTAGGGTCACTATTTAACCCAAAACACGTGTGTGTGTGTAGAAGTGTGTGTGTGGGGGGGTGGGGGGGTGGGGGGGGGTGTAAACCCACATGTAATGAAGGAGAACATGCTAACTTCATAAACAAAGTTCACTCCCAGGATTTGAACCAGCAATCTTGCTGCAAAACGAAATGGTCAACTTCGTCTCCATCCTGCAGCCTCATTTTTGTCTGGGTGTGGGTGTGTGCTCTAAGGGCACAGGGCTAATTTGACTTCCCATCACAGTCACAAACACATATTTTCCCTTACTGCACAAGGAAGACAAACTGAAGAGTATAACAAGGGCACGCTCTCAGTACTCATTTAATAATCAGATTTTATTAAATGAAAACCTGAAAGATTAGCGTGTTAACAAAGCTGGAGCATCACCAGAATCACATGTCAGCCTGTGGAAGTGTCTAACAGGAGAAGCGGTGTTTCCCTGCACAGGATCAGATGTTACTGAACGCCTAGGGAGGAATTAAACCACGATGTGCTCCATCGATGGTAAACTGTCTGTGCTGACTGATGGAGTGTTTATGCTGCGAAAAGGAGACCTCGGAGTGAGCAGCATGTCAGCATGGCAGGTCAATTTATAGCAATCCCTCCATCAGCTCTTCAGTCACTCTGTAACTCTATCTGTCGACTTCCAACACACACACACACACACACACACACACACACACACACACACACACACACACACACGTTCTGTTGATCTAAAAGAGAAAAATAAATTTTTCTAACAAAAGCAGGACTTGTGATCAACGTGGTAAACATTCGGTTATATTTTATAACGCCACATTCTTGAAGCACCTTTATTATGTAAATTAGTTCATCTAAATAAAATATGAATAAAATATATTGTAGCTTGCTAACACGTCGGGTTATTTTCGGGGGACGCGCACAAACGACGCTTCGAATCAACACAAGTTACGTGAGGCAGCCTTTTTAAACGCGTACGTGTCATTAAACAACAAGCATATTCCCGGCCCCGTTCTACATATACAGGACACAGACAGAGAGCTCTCTTTTGATTGATGAGAGAGAAAAATGAACCACAGCTACAGGATTAAAACTTCTGTTATGTATGTCTACTCTGTTCATCCACATTTGGTGGTTAGCTTCATGTTTTTATCTTTCCCTATTTTCTAACAGAATCGCGTGAATCAAGCGTTTCACCAAAGCGATGATGCCTGTTATTAAAAGCCTGTAAAACGTAATGAAATATTGCTACCTGTGTAATGCATGCAGAGATTTCCCATGAAAAACTCCATCCTGCAGGACTGTCTCTCACGCTCTGCTGTTTATTTCTTCCTCTGGAAGTCGAAGTACGTCGGACTCTTCTACAAAAGCCAGGGGGACATATTTACTGCATGCAGACACGTGAAGGTCAGATGAGAAAACTGCTCCTGATGGTTTTGCCAAATGGGAGCCGACTCCGCTCCTGATCCAGGCCCGAGTCCTGCATGCAGCAAACCTGGTTTCCACCACCAGGGGCTTGTTTAGACCTCCACATAAACAGCTACGGTGAGATGTCAGAGTAACTCTGGGAGGTGACAAAGAGTGTTCTGTGCTGACATGTTAGCAGAGATAATAAAACAAGAACGGCACCAGGACTGCATCAGTCTTAGACTGTTTTGTAACAAGGGGATTAGAAAAAACCCCGAGGTGGAGTGGGACTCATTCTGAAGCTGGAAGTCAGGCTGTAAAGGGACGTCTGAGGCCCCCGAGTCGTGTACAGTGAATAATTCACGTTGAAAAGTTTTTTCCTCCCTAATTTTCTGTCTGGCAGCACAATTCCCTCCTCAGAAAATTTAGAGCTTTTTCCTTGGGAGCCGCGGGCACGGAACATGAATCAACCACGCTCCACCCACGTCCTGCTGAAGAGCATAAACGTCCAACTATCAGCCACCTCTGGCTGCGTGTGTAAACAGCACCTTCAGAACCACCGTGCTCTCATGGAAACACTATTAACTCAATAGTTCTCCAACAAAGATGTGAAGCTGTTCAGTTTTTTTTAAATTGCTGTGTTAGAAGGAGCAGAGAAGGAAGGATGGTGTCTGTAGGGCCATCTGCATGTCAAAGGTCACCCTCACCTGCTGCAGAAGGGGTGTGGTCCGTCTAACCCCAAAGACCAAAGGGTTAAAGGTTAGTGACACAAACCAAGGACATCAGTGACTACGTTTACATGCAGCCAGTATTCAGGTTATGAACGGGTTAAGGTCAGTATTCGGGTTTCTGAAACATTTGGAATAACCCGTTTACATGCACAAATAGAGAGAGTTACCCCTGTATACATGGAATGTTTAATATCCCGATTACATAGCATCAGGACCAGGACGAATGGGCTATGTTAAGACGCAATATGTGTCACTTCCTGTTTTCTTCCTGTATCCAAAGACAACAACAACAGCAGCAGCACGCAGATAATGGATTGTTTGGAGCTAATAGTGATCACCTTTGTTTGCACATTGGTGCTGTTACTGACCTGGTTTCTTCATCGCTCCAAAAATGTGGTGTGCTGCGTCTCGCCATGTTGAACTCAGGTTGAACTCTATGTGTTCACTTCCGGGTTACTGGCGCAAACAAGAATTCAAAAGACCAAGATTCCCTGCGAATAGAACATGCACAGAGCGCACCTTTTGAAAGGGTTATCCTGATACGCGTTTACATGACCTGATATTCGGGTTAGAAAAGGGTTACCCCAGGGGTAATAACCCGGTTTTTGAACGGGTTATTGGCTGCA
>SSNS01000189.1:104693-127244 GCA_006937985.1 Aphyosemion australe
CTAACCACATATCACCACTAGGGGACGCCAAATTACTACTGATTCTTATGCATCAGCGTCACACAACTGACGGTCACAGGAGCACTTCCGGCAACAAATTTGTTCAAAAAGTTTTTGAATATTAAGCATGTTTTTGTCAAAAACATGCTTAATATTCATCCATTCACCCATATATTACACAAACTGCACACATGCTTAAGGGGAGTAGGCTAATCTAATCAATAGAATCCACTTTCTACCAACACCCAATAAGCTGTAAATAAACGTGAGGCCGTAAAATAGACGCCACACGTATCCAGAAAAACACACAGTGACACAACGCAAGATATTCACAGAAGCAGGCGTTTAGATTAAAGCCCAGACTCACAAACAAAAAGAATAGCAGTACCACTCTTAGTTCAAACCGTATGGAGCGGTGCTAGCCGCTAACGAGGCAGCATGCTATTTCCTGAAGCCAAAAGCTAAAATGAGGCTTACCTGCAGGTTATGGCCATAATCCGTGTGGTGTAGTAAAAACAATCCACTGTTTTGCTGGGAAAATGTCCTTGTGTAACTTCTCCCTCTGTCCTGCGTTTGTTGCTTTATTTTAATGTCCGGCTGGTTGGGTCCAAGCTCTTTAAGGCCAAGTTTTTCCTGTTGTGTCCTCCTACTAAACGGATCGCTTTTCAAAGACGCAACTGTATTTGTTTTCTCCATAGTTGAGGTGTGCGCGGCAGCAGCTACAACAACAAACTGAACTAGCACGACGCGCTAGCCTGTGGAAAGTTTTCCCCCCAGGGCGGGGTGAACAACCTGACCAATCAGCGATCTCCTCCCCCTGGTCTGAGCAGAATTCACCCGGTGAGGCGGCGACGATCGCTAAAAGATGCGACCAACCGCTCTCCTATTCTTTCTCGTTGTGGACGGTTTGGGGACCCACTGCACATGCGCCAGTTAGCCCATATTAAGTCAATGGTAAAGATTGCTGCGCCCGCGAGAGGACACGTGACAAGTACGTCGACGATTCGGCCGTGTTAAAAGTAAAAAAAAACATTATTAAACATAGATTACACACAGCACTTAGTCCATATGGTGTGTATAGATCGTTTAGTTTACTTTTTATGTTTTTTTAAATATATTTTGTGATTCCTATCTTCTTCTTCTCCTTCCTGTGAGTGGTGGGGCGGCGCCCTAGCGCCCCCTATGGACGAGCCGCCACTGATATTTAACCAGATGAGTTGTCATTTACAACGACAATCTGGCCAAGAGGCAGCAGCAGAGACATAAATGTCTGTTCTTGTTTACAATATGTCCAAGCAATCAAAACAGATCGTCAATCAAAAAGATCTTCAAATGTGACTTCTCTGCCTCTAAGAGATGACTTCTTATGACAGCTGCAATCTAGTTTTTTGTTAATGTTTCCAAATTCCCACAAAATACAATAAAAAAAGTCAACCCAATAGATCTATGGACTAAAATGTCAGAAACCACCATCTGACTTCAAAAAGCTGATGACCACACCTCGAGCCATATGTTGTGCTGAGACGTGTGAGTGTGGAGGGATGTGGTGAGTGAGGATACCATGTTTATTCCTCCATGGGGAGAGGGCTGTCATTGCTACATTCCTGTGACTGAAGAATGGCGACTGGCTCCTGTGAGCCAGATAATTTGCTTTAGTTAAAGGTTTGATGTATCCAACATGGATGTGACACGTCCACAATCGTGTTGAGAATTCACACAAGGCCGGGCCCTGCAGGCTCCCTGTGGAGTTCCTAATGCAGCTGTTTGAGGGACAATCACCAGCAGGTACGGTTTGACAAACAGGCTGTGAAGGTGTTGAGTTATTTAGATACCTAATACAAGCTGTAATAATAGCTAAGCAGGCTGAAGATGAATGTCTCACTGGGGAGCTCTCAGGAGCTAATTTATCAGCTTTAATAGGAAACAGCACCTGGAATAAAAGCAATCGTCAAGTTTCATTTAGAAATAAAGAGATGGAGGATGAACAGCTTCATGGAGAATGGCCTAAAATATCCATCCGTTCATCCATCCACCCACCCACCCTCCCATTCATCCATCCGTTCATCCATCCATCCACCCACCCACCCTCCCATCTATCCATCCATCCATCCATCCATCCATCNAAAAAGGAGGGATGCAACAACCACACACACACACACACACACACTCTCACAGACGACAGGATGCCACTTGAGCTGCGCTCACTCCACTTCCCGCTCTCACGCATGGAATAATGCAAAATTGGCAGCCATGCAGTGAAAACACCCCCATCCACTATAACAGCTACTAAGAGCTGCACCACGCTTTGTGGAGGTTATGCAACATTTATGGCCTAGAAATATAAACAGACAGTATCTGAAGCAAAAAGATTTTGCTCGGCATGTCGGTCTAGCCAAGAGCCATTGGAACCTCGGCAGGCCAGACCAGTCTTGTGGCTTGCCAATCACAGCGCTTTATTGGTTTGGTGGGCGGGATGTTACTGTGACTGAGTGAAACTAAGATGGTGGCATCTTGTTTGAAATGGCTTTGGCATCAACTTTGAACCATTTAGACTTGGGATTTTCTTTTAGTCAAGCGGTACTTAAAGCTTATTTAGAAAAAGGATGTATTTGCATCTTTTTCTATGGTGTATGGCAGACTGACATCTGTAGCGGTGAGCACGTCACGTTGTTTGTGGTCCAATAGCATGAGGAGACAGTTTGAAAGGCAACCGTAGATCCCGCCCCTGAGCTCCATCACTGGGTCGTGGCCAGACTATATTCACACATATAGGACGTCTTACTAAGCTACAACATTTACGCATCTGGTGGAAGCATGGTAAGGGAGACAAGCTGTAACTGGCCATGCCCATCCACCCCCTAATAGTCTGCTATGATGTGAAAAGCTTGACTATGCAGGAGGGGCTCCGAGTAGAACCACTGCTCCTCCAGCATTACAGTTTTTATCCATTGGTTTGGCTCATTTCATGAAACAGAAATGACATTCTCAAAACTCTAAGATCATTTGGCAAAACAGTCTCACAGTTTAGCACAACACTATAGCTCACCTGCAAAAGCTCATATCTCTTCCAGAACTGTTAGGTCAGGCTTCAATCTAAATCCCTTTCTCATTTAAACAGTCAGTGTCTCCAAAATGGCAAAGATCCTTGTCAATAGCTTTGGCTCATTTCTCCACACAGATCGGACATTCTCATCATTCTTGGTGCTTTTGTCAAAATAAACCTGGATGGTTGATCACAACAACATGGTTCACCTGCAAAAGCTCATATCTCTCCTAAAACAGTTCACTCATGTGTCAAAACTACATTCCTTTCTAATCTGAATAGTCAGTGCCCCCAAAATGCATCGTCCCTTTGGCATTGTGTGAGTACTGCCATACAAAATGTTTAGATGTTTTGTCACTATGGCAGAGGACCAACAATATACAACAGAAAACAGTAGCCTCCAAGGTTTGACATCACAGATTGCACTCACACTACCAAGGAAATTATAACCATCTTTTATTCACACGCAAAGAAAGTTTCATACATATGTAAAAAGTAAATGTACATTACAGTAATAAATTGTATAAACACAAAATCATAAAACAAGGACTTATTCAGTGGTCGCTGTACTCATTCTCATGCTCTTGTCCACTGTCTTCACCTTCCTGATTATTTACTCGCTGTTGTCCGTCTGGCCACAGATTCTCGTCCACATCAGCAGATACTTTCTCTTGCGATGCAACGAGGGAAGAAACAGCGTGCATGCCGCAACCATCCCCTGCATTGATCTCCTGTAATGTCGTCACACGCTGCGTCCATAGCATGGAGCAGGGACGGCTGATCCTGAGCATGATGCTCATACACTCTCCACCTCCAAGCAGAGAAAAACTCCTCTATCGGATTGAGGAAAGGAGAGTAAGGTGGTAGGAACTCCATGACCATTCTTGGATGCGTTGCAAACCAGCCCCTAACGAGTGGGCTATGGTGGGAATTGACATTGTCCCACAGAATTACATAAATTCGTCTTCTTCTTCCTCCTCTTCCTTGAGGAAGAACTTCCCCTTGTCCGTTTGCTTGGCCTCGTCTATCCATGTTCAGAGATCGGACTGGCGCTGGTCAAGCTCTATATATCTGTGTTTGGCAGCACATGATCATGGAAAACACCTGTGTGTGACACTCCCCGTTCGTTAGTTTCACCTGACTGTCATCAATGTATCAAATATTCAAAGAAATTCATATATGGTAGTCATGGTACTATGTTCTTGACCAGTTTTGACAATTGAACAGACAGTTGTGCATGCAAGTACTTATACAATGAAATCATGCTGACATGTTTTGGAGAGAATGATCATTGGACTGAGAATCAACTAATCAGTTTAGATCTACAAGATCTATTCATTTGGAAAATGTGCTAAATGTGGGCTAACTGTATAACTGTAGGCTACTTGTACTTAATCATTTGCAAAGATGCACTGAGACAATAGAGACATGTACTAAGGCATTTGCCGTTTGATTAAATGAATGAGAAATGCCATTCTGTTGTGAACATTTGCCAAGATGTTTGGAGGTTTGTCCGTGTTTTCTGAGAATGTAATTTCTGTTTCAAGAAATGAGCCAAACCAATGGAGAAAAACTGTAAAATCAACAGTTGAAACATGACTACAATTCCTAAACAATCATTTAAATCAGCAGTTTTACAGATAAATTCTATTATAAAACTTAAAGATAAATTAGACGATAATATTAGTCTAATGAATACACACGTCTACCGTGTACCCTCTTCTACCAAACACAGAGAGAAGTTTCATTCCATATTGTCCATTTTTGGCCTTATTCACATTTTATTTTGACATTAGTTTGAGTTTTCAGTCTCTGTGTGTGTCAGTATTTCATCTGCTCAGTTCAAAATGATGAGTAAATAATTCAGATTGCATGGAAGCACACAAAATTAAGCAGAACTGACACAAATATGTGTGTACATTTTTTTTTTTTTAAGTTTTTAAATTTTTTTTCTCCCTTCACATCAGGAAGGGCGGCACCTTAGAGCCTCATAAGGCTGAGCTGCCACTGTCCACTTGCCTAATGATGACTGACAACAAGTTATCAGTGGGATAAAGATCTGGTGAGTTTTCTAGATCTGGAATTAAATTGTTCATGCTTTATGTCCTGAGTCACTTAGTTCATTCTGGAGAAGACATTGTTTATCACCAAACTGTTGGAGGAGGTTGGAGGAGTTCCTCTGGGACGATGTTTAGGTACCATTCATTGTTCGCGGCTGTTCTGAGGCTAAAATATGAGTGAGTCCACTCCTTTGGCTGAAAAGCTGCAACACACAGGGCACAGGACTGCATACATGTTTATCACAATACAACCACAAAAATAAAAACATTTCTGGACAGTTGGATTGACTTTAGGGGACTGTTTGGGGACTTGTATTTTCTTGGGCACCCTGAAATCTTCTTCACAACAACGGAACACTTCTGCCTGACGTTCTTGCTGATCTGATGAATAGAAGATTTAGGAACAACCCTCCTTTTACAGCAGGTCATCTCCAGCCTCGTTTCATCAACACACTCACCCAAGTTTCTGAATTAATGTTGGCAGGCCCATCTCTGGTAGAAATATAAAGGAGGTTAAAGGGTTGAGTTCATTTTCATTTAGAGACTTCACAATTACTAACTATTCTTATAATCACAGCTACGTTTGTGTCTTTGCATCTTTCATCACACACAGTTGTTCCATATCAGTTACCCACTCGGTTTCCTCTGCCTTGTTTCCTGTGGTTTCCTTGGCCCAGAAGCTGATTTCCTCCCTGCTCCATCAAGCTCCCAAAGGCCAAAGTTTCAGCAACCCTGTGTTCTTACTCAAAGGTTTTGCTAAGTGATAATAGGCCTGCTCAGGTTTTTTACCTGCTGCGGTTATGAAACCCAAACTGGCTGTAAAAGAACTGAAAAAAAAGAGAAGAATTATTTTCTCCAGGTTGGAGAGCAGATAGAGGCTGTTTCAGAGAGATCTACAGTGTGCCCTAAAATACTCCAGGATCCCCACCTTCACACTGTGTCTATGTGTGGGATGCTGTTAGAGATGGAAGTGAAAGCTGAGCTTCACCTCTAGAGGAGACAGATGTTTTCCAGCAGTGGTTTTTACTTTATTGTAGCTCTGGATATTCATCAGTGTTGTTTTGTTAAACGATGAGAGAAGAATGATGCTGTGCTCCGAGGAAGTTACTTTAAATGAGTTAATACCCATAACACACACACACACACACACACACACACACCCCATCACATCCTCATCCTGCAGCGGAGCGTGTAATTGTAACACCATGTCTAAGTCTGGAGAGAACTCGCACATGCTAAATTATCCATGTCATCGCCCGTTTCTGACTGTGAAATACTGAATCTGACGTCATCAGACCTCATGGAGGGGCGCTGAGGGACTGGAGGACAGGTGGGGGTGGCAGCAGAGAGGAGATTGTTTGGGATGTAACAAGATGTGAAGGGGTTGAAGCTGCAGGGATAATGTCTGTGGAAGTCATTAAGCCAAACTCCCCATAGATGTCTAAAATTATTACCTGGTTCCCTTTTCCTTTAAGTGTTGCTTCCGCTCTGCTTTTATGACCCGCCATTTTATTTCCCTCCATCTTCTTTCTCCTTACTTTAATTTGTCGCTTCCTGACTCTAGTTTTGTTTTTCTGCACGGCTGGAGAAGGCATATGGAATATCTAGTCAGTCTTAACTCTGCTAACTAAGTAAGGATACGTGGGCTTCATGTGGAGATCCTTCTGGGCAAACTTCAAACTGAAGATAAATGTTGTCACAGTTTTTCACATATCAAAATAAAGGCCTAATAGGAGGATCGTTGTTGTCATTTTTGTGGCACATGCATGAGTGGTTGGTTGGCAAGAAAATACACAAACACGAACATTTTCAAGAGAGTTAGTGGGTGAAATCAATACGTAACACTTTAACGTCTGAAGACAAGAGGAGGGTTAGAGAGATGCTTTAAATCTGTATTTAGGACAAAATGGAAGTTATTCAAAGTCCAAATGAGATCTGGGATGACAAAAAACTGTTGGTCCAATTCACTGATGTCTTGGCCACAAATCTGCTGGGAGACATCCCTGGACCCTTCACTCATGAACAGTTAAAGGCTTTCAAAATGAGGAGGTCTACGATTATTTTGTTTTAAGGAAATTTGGGCCGATCTCTTCTGCAAAACAGAAAGCTGTGTTCGTGCTAACAGCAGAGGTCAGACCTGGTCAGCAGAGAGTCACAGCGTGATTCACATCACCTGTGGGTGACCAAAGGGAACGAAAAGTTTGCATCCTTTTGTGCTGTCATGTGGGTCTCTACTGCCTCTATAAACTCTCCAAACATGAAAAAAATCCACCCATCCGAGTTCTCAGTGTTTTGCTTCAGGAATTATGTGCCTTAAACAAGTCATTTATAAGTACCCATTTGTGACATCACAATGGAACCACCTCTCATGTGCAAGAGAGAGCTGCTGTTGGAGGAGCAGCAGCTCTATTTAGAGCCCCCCCTGGAAATCTGAGCTTCTCAGCTTATAGCAGCCTGAGTGAGGGAATGAGTGTTTCCTTAGTAACAGGAGCCCTGAAACGGCTCATTCTGGAAGGAACTAATGAAATCACTTCATGTAAGAGATTTTGTGCAAAGAACTTCATAACTTAAGAAAAAATGTCATAATAAGTCTCCTTTAAGGCCAGAGGTAATGAGTTTTCTTCAATAGGGTAGAAGGAGTTACATGTAGAAAACACAACCCAGTGGATTACATTGATGCTAGAGTAGAGTATTCTATACTTCAAATATTTGCACATTCAATCATCATGTTTGATTCTTGCACCTTCTGAGCAGGAGTGAGTCTGTTTTTTTAAGTTTTAAGAGTTTTTGGGTGATCAGCTCCTCCTAAATGTTCCTATTTTTTTTAAATGAAAGCTGCAGGTGTTCCAGCTAACAGAGGAAGAGGCTAGAGTCCACCGTGCCATCTGTTTCTAATTGGTCAAAATAATGGATGAAGCTACGTGTTTATGAAGTGGAGCTACAGGTCTGCTTTAACCGTTACTTCTTGATGAATATGTTAGTGATGGTGGCAGCGGCACGTCTTTTAGTTTCCTGTGACAGCTGGTTGTGAACAGGCAGCTGCATCCAGGAGATTCACCAGCTCTCACTGGTTCTTTTAAGTGTTTGACAGGTGAAATATGACATCCTAATCTCCCGACCCCCTCAGGGACACGGCCAGAGAGAAAAAGATTAGCTCTGACCTTGGAGTTTCAGATGCAAATACATTATAGAGGAGACAAGCTGCTGACCCCCAGGTACTCTCTGAGTTTACTACAGACAGAGCCCCCCTCACCTCTACCTCTTATTTAATATGAAAAAACACAGGCCCACACACGCACACACACACAAACGCACACGCACACATGTACACGCATACAAATGCACAAACACACACACCCACACAGACACGCCCACACATGCACAAACACACACACACACATATGCAGACACACACGCACACCCACACAGACACACCCACACATGCACACATGCACACACACACAAACACACACACACACATATGCACACACACACACACACGCACACCCACACAGACACACCCACACATGCACACACACACACAGACGTAATTAGCCTTTCGCCAGCCCCGCCCCCCTTAGTTACTGTTGCTAAGTCCGACAATCAGTGGGTCAAACACTGACCAGCTCCGCAGATTTCAGCGATGGAAAGAAGTAGACAGATGTGTGTCAGCAACATTTCTTGGAGCAATTCCTCCTCAATATCATCCAGATCGAGGCAAAAGGGTTACATTATGCAGTGGAGGGATATATTAGTGTCGGCTCCGCTGAGCGAAGCGTAGCAGGGAACAAGGAGTTGGGAGAACGGAAGAAGGCAGCGTCCGGGGACGTGTGGATCTAAGCAGCTGTGGCAGCGATGCGATGTCCCTGTGAGCTGTCAGATGTCAGATGATCTGAGCTGCAGGCAGCACTAAAAGCTCCCGGTGCTCTGCATCGCACAGTTTATCATCTCAGCTGAGTCTGTTTACAAAACGAAACTTAAGCCCGTGTTTACTTTCATTTTCAATATAGTTCCCGGCTGGAGCTCAGCATTAATTCATCACGTGATCATGACACCACCCGCTGTTGCGCCAAGGCTTAATGAGCGTTTATAAGACACACGGTTGAGGTAATATTACACTGATTTGCCGGCATGGTGTGTCTTATAAAGGGTCTTGGATAGTCTGGGAGGCGGACCTCCACCCAGCCGCGGGCGGGGGGAGCATCATGCTGTTGCTGGTTGAGCTCGATGAGGAGGTTCTGAAGGGGAAACGAAGGAGACACGACTACTATCGAGGCTAATGCTTAGTAGTAAATTAGGCTTAGCTTCATCATTTTGTTTATAGTTGTCGGATAGTAACGGTTGCTATGATGTGTGATTGGACAATAGCCGTTCTGGGGGCGGGGCTGGCGAAAGGCTAATTAGGCACAGAAATGTCCAGTCATGCTTGTTAAGAAGCACTTTCACAAATCACAGCTCCTCCTGCAGATAAATCTACACGTAGAAACGTTGTACATCTTTTCATATTGGTACACAAAGTCTTATTTAAACTAACTCAGTCATACACACACACACACACATGGGCACACACACTACTTAGAAACGAACTCAGTCATAAATGCTAAGTTAGTAAATAAATAACCCTGTTTGTGGTTTACTGATCTGGGGAGAGAGCTCACTTTTCTTCCAGGTAAATAATTTTCATAAACATTGCTAATGCTAAAGCTCTGATGAGCTTCAAGATTGATTCATTTATTATAAATGTTGTAAAAATGATGACTTAATCAGACAAAGGTGGACAGTAAGAGCCCATGTCTACATCCCTGTTTATGTTTAAATAAAGCCCATGTGTGATGGTTTAAGGTTGTAACTATCCAGCTGGTCCTGGATGAAACGTAAACTGGAAATCGTCACTCAGAGAGGATAATGTGATACCATCACAAAGAGCAAATGTGAGATTTATGAGCTGTTTACTTTAAGAGCAGTATTTTTCCTCTTTTTTGGTTGTGCTTTAGACTTGATTTAGTACTTTTACCTTGTTTCATGTACTTCAGGTATTGATGATGTTTCTTTGTAAACGCTGTGTATTACAGAGTGATATTGACAGCTTAGGGTGAGATTTCAGTCTGATTTCAGGTTGTTACCCAGAACAGGTGGTGGACACGTGCTGCTGTTCACATTCCTCTTTACGGCGATGTCTCTGTCATCAAAGGCCCTTTCATAAATTTAGGAGGTTTGTTTTTTGTTACAGGAAAAATTTAAACGGCGAAGGAGCCAAAAGAAGGCCTCCTATCACATTTCTAGTCCCGATCCTTTGTAGAACGTCCAAACTGACACACTGAACAAAGCAGTCTGCTGTGTCTGGATGAATCTAATAAGACAAATAAATAAAAAGGTTAAATTAAAACTACAAGAGGAGGAAGGCAGAAAATAACATTCCGTGAAGGTAAAAGATGAAAAAATCTCTTCTGTCCTCCAGTGTCTAATTGAGGAGATGAGGAAGAATGACGAGAAAAGGTTCGGACCACACAAACCCTGTGTGTGCTCGGCTCACGTCTCCAGAGACCCCTAAGGCACACAGTGAGGTAATCCAAACCATCTGCAGGGAGACCCGGCTGAAATGGGGCCTCCATTTCTTGTTGTTCAGGACTCTATAAAACCAGAGTTTAGGCTTTTGGCTGTGAAATTTACACACCAAGCTGAAATCCTCTAACTTAAATATTCAGAGGTTCCTTTATGAAGGATCACCAGAAGGATTGAACCTGATCACGTTTCACGAGAGCAGATTTCCTGAATCTTTATTCTGTCTGATCAGATGATGCCAGAAGGAGAAAACATCAGGAGGATTCGACATAGTAGACACGATCTTCTAATAAACGTCTTTGTTTTGCATATTTTTTATGTACATTTACTTGAGTGTGTAAAAACACACCAGTGTGGGCACACAGGTGTACAGGGCTACCTCACTACGGCCAGAAGTCACATTCAGTTTGAGAGAGATCCGCTCCAGGATATTACCCAGTGAAATGTAGCCTCGTTAAAAAGAGACATGAGCTGTGATGTTTGCCATCAGTCACACTGTCACGGCACTCGTTTAACTCAGTGTTTGGACACAAATATAAAAGTGTGCAGATATTTCCAGTAAGTCATCTAAGCGGGGTAACCCAACGGTTTATTGGCTGGGAGTGTCAGAAAAATTTTCAAATCAAAGTTAATTTGTGTTTAAAAACATACAACAACTAATCAAACCTGCAGCTGCAAGGATCCCGGACAAGCCCCCACATCTGTAGTAGCCCTTAAGTGATTAAAGAGAAAGAAAACAGAGCCACAACATTTGATAGAGGTTGATGATGTAAAACTTAATTGTTTCCACAAACAAAACATGACAAAGAAATTATGAAAAATAAATGGAGTTAATAAAAAATTAGGGCCTGAATCACAACTGGTCAACAAACAAAAGTCCTAATTTTCATCTATAAAATTTTATTTTAAGTCAGCTCCAACCTGCCAACCTAGCATGTCCAACAAAAGGTAAACTACATGTTCAATTACCCCTAACATATTGTTCACTATCTCCCACAAAAAAAAACAACTACAGACCAGCCGACGACAAAGATGAGCAGCTTAAGCGCTTCAGCCGTTCAGGTTTAAGTTAAAGGCTGGAGCCCTCAGGTTGGTTTAATGCCTAAGGTCATGGAAGCACAGTACCTGCATCTGTTACCAAATCACAAGTTACCAAAAAATGTTCAAATAATCAAATATTTCTGTAGAACTAAACAAGGAAATGATTTTTCTTCAGGATTGACCTGTCTTTGGATTTATACATGATTTTCTCTGTCCATTCCCACACTGGTTTACACCATATTAACAGCTCACCTTGGTGACTGCTCTTTGACAACAACAATGAATAAAGACAAAAGGGACTCAATAAGATCCAAGCGGTTTAGCACCTGAACCCCACAGAGCACAATAAACGTCAGATGGATATTTATAGCCCAGTATATGGAGAATGTGAAGTTCCCCTCACAGCAATAACACACTTACATCTGCTTATGGCATCAGAGCAAAAGTAGTTTTGGTCTATTTGAGGTGAAGGTTTTGAAAAGTGAAAATGAAAAACTGTTAGCTTATCTCTGTGCTCATTTCACTCACTTACATTTGAAGCCCCTGAAAACCCAAACCACAGTCAACTCCAGACCACAACACCCACGACAAGAACTTCATACACATATAACTCTTTATTAAAGCTCACAACCCTCTCACCAGTAGCATGCATGTTCCATTTCCCCCTATTCACCATTAGGTTACATCCAAGAGGGAATGCCAGACAGCTCTCTCCCCATCAAGACTCTCACCCATGGAGACCCAGAGGAAATCCCAGGCCACAGATAAAAAAGTAAAAAGCACAAATTAAACCTTGAAGTTCTCAAACCAGACATCTGCCTCTTCATGAGGGTCTCTAGTCTTGAGATCATGCCTATGAACCTCATGAACAACATTGGGGTCAAAGGACAGGGGGTGGACTGGACATCTGTTGATTCGGGAGAATCACAGAATGGCCGGTCCGCTCTGGGCCGGTGGCCGGAATGTTCAGAATTGACAATTGACCCATGTCCCAAAGTGACAGGTACACTTGCAGACCTGAGCCTGAACATTGTGTTCATTGAGGACAAACCAAGTCCTTAAGTCTAGTAATAAAAACAGATTGGGTCCAGATCAGAAACACTGTTCCTCCTAATCAAAGCCCAGCTTGTTAGATGTGGATGTTCTTAGATGAGATAACAGCTCAAGTTTTAACGTGTTATTTGGACTGGATCTAGTCCATGTCAGTCAAAGCCAGAGACTCACTGATTGTTTTTGGGATAGAAAAGGACCAAATCAGACACATCAGCACCGACACACTCTATCTCTGCTTGGACTGAACCTGAATTGCATCCGATGAGCTCTACTGTTGTACTTTCTCAACCTTGTTTAGCCACAGAACCTGTTAAAGTACATCTGACAGGGATGTATACTTTAATGTTGTATCCTGAAATAATTTATTATAACAAACCTTTCAAACTTCGTTAAAAATACAACAAAATCCTAAGGCTCCTTCTCTCTGGTCCTTCTGATCGTTGCCTTTGAGACCATGGTTACTCTGATCAGTCAACAAACTGGTCATTGAACTTCTGCCGTCAAGTCAAACCTGTGGAATTTGGGTGTTTTTAACCATTTAATCAATGATTGTTTAAAAACACTCAAAAATAGCTGGTCCGGAACTGTTTTTATCATTTGAGAAATATCTCCAAACTGCAAAGATCGGTGTCAAAACATGAACTTGAGATGGTTATCCAGGCCATTATCTCCTCCTCCATATGAGTGATGAAGTCACCTCAGATTACTTTTTGAAATCTCAAACAATGAACATCTGCAGACAAAAAGAATTCAGTAAATGCTGTCATGTCATACCGTGACTAACAGAGGTAATAATCTACTGACATCGTGTTTCGTCACAGACAAATGGTGCAAATCAGTTTCACAGTAAAGTATCCAGATCATGTGCAGTTCTATTGCGATCCCATGCACTTGTGTTTCAGACAAACATTTGCACACGTCTGTGGGTCCAGGCTTTAAAAAGTGAAGAGTGTGTGTTTCTGCTGACATAAATCATTTCAGCACAGCTGCAGTCTGTTGCTCTATCCACCCTCAGATAAGCCTTCTCAAATCTCCCTGCAACCATCATGAGGCCTCGCAGAACTCCCGGCCCGGCTGAATCTTAAATCGCTCAGGCTCAAGGGTGTCCGTGTGACGGCATGTGTTAGCCCTTGTGTTTAAGGGAATGTGTCATGTGCAGAAAGCTTAATAGCAAATGTTGATTTGAGAGAATGTGTTGGTGTGAGCCTGTGTGTGAGTGTCGAACTGCCTGGTACCTCCTAGTCCCACTCTTGGTATTGTTCTGTTTGTTGGTCTGGAATGACATTTTATTGGAATATGGAGCTCGTTATGTGAGCCGCAACAACCCAAAAAGATGAATCTGAACCCAATTATTTAATGTTTTAAAACAAATACAATCAATCAGAGCAACTAAAGCACTCATTATGGAGGTATGGAACAGTCCAAAACGTATTCCTAGGTGTTGAAAGAAACCAAGGTCTACAAAGACCTCAAAGGCAGATGGAGTTTCAAATATAGACTCTTGTGGACAGACCCGTCACATTTTATTGATCAGTGCTGCTAAATGAGCTCAGTATCACACGCAGACATGTGCATGTTCTGAACATGTGAGAAAACATGCAGCCATACATGCAAATGCAGCCCACCATGAACAACTTTACTTTAAATGTATGCAGCATTCTTCAGGCAGAAATATGAGGAATGTTAATCCAATCAGGACTTCCTCATTTGACCTGGGGCGAGAGGTTGCTCCTTGGTGTGAAAAGGTGGGTTTGATTATACTAAGGCCAGGAATATACTTGCTTTTTAACCTCGCGTTGACGCAGGCAGCAGGCTGCAACTTGTTCACGTACTTGATGCTGCACTGCAACGTAGTATTTGAGTTTTCCACTGGGGGCACAGTAGAGAACTCAGACCAGATAAGTCCTGAATTAAGGCAGAGTTATACTTCTCCGTGAGCTCCGCGGGCTAGAGACGCATACGCGTTGACTGAGGCGTTTTATGTTTCTACTTCTCTGTTGGCTGGGGGATGTTGCAAAGCAACCCCCCGCCTGGACAGCAGAGGGCGTAGCACATTTCTGGGGTATCCTGCCACCATTACAGCCACGTATCCGGTCTACGATAGTGTATTTACTACTGTGTTTACATTGTTTTAATGTATTTTAGAGAGTTTTTAACACGGATGAATTTGTCCCTCATTCTCCTCCACCTCTTCATGCGGTCGGCACCTCTAAATCCACGTTTCTCGTCATTTCCGTCCACGAATAAATCGCTCGCTGTGTATCTTTGTGCTCCTTCAGTCACGGGTGAATAAACTTTCATATTTTCGAACTTTTTCAGCGAGTTCTTCAATCTGCTCCATGTCTCCCGCTAAATATCTTCAGCGCTCTTTATTTTTTGAGTCGGCAGTGGCGGTGCTGCTGGTGATGTATTTCAGAGAAGCGGCGTCCTGACTAATCACAAGCTTGCGCTCTCCGTTGCTCTCGACGGACAGTTATTTTTGGGGGCATGTCTCCGTCACCCTCCGCGAGCCCGTCCGAGAGCCCTTGCGTCGACGCAAAATAGCGCTGCGTGTCTCCGTACTGACGCAGACGGACAAGTATAAATTAGCCTTTAGTGGGTACAACAAAAACAAACATGGCGTCATTAGAAGAGCTCAGTAACTGGTTAATTTTGAGATCCCAACAGAAAAGAAGACAGCAGCGGTACCGTAGATGGAATAAAAGACCTCTAAATGAGAGTTGGCGTGACAATGGTGAGTGTGTTTTGTCAGCTCCCCCTTCTGGTTACTCGCATATTACAGCTAGTGAACGTGTCAGAGGATGCGCACAAACAACACTTCAAACAGACACAAATTACACAAGGCAGCCATGAAAAACACGCGTACACGTCACTAGTATATTCACAAGTATATTCACTAGTATATTCACTAGTATATTCACTAATATATTCACTAGTATATTCACTATATTCCCGCCCTAACACACTAAGACAGTGTCAATGAATATTTAACTCCTTTTAGACTGTTGTCCAAATTACCATCAAACCCTTCTGGCCTTAAAGCCTCCAGGTGCAGCATCAGGATTTGTACCTTCATCACAAACCAGCCTAATCCAGTTCTATACATGTCTACTGCCCCCTGCTGGAGAAGCTACAGGTGTTTTTATTTGTCTTTTACTGTTATATTGTTGTGGAAATAAATAATAAAATAAAACTCTATTACATATTGTTACTATTGTTTTATCTTCTACTGTAGAAAGTGTGCATGTAAGCTGAGCGATACCAATAAAATGTTGTCATGCGTATGTGGGTACGTGCCAGGGCAGTAGTTAATCAGTTATGTGCAGAAAAGAAAAGAACAGTTTGGATTTTTAAATAAATGAGTAATAAATGAAAAAAAGTTATGAGGAAGTAAATAATGAGAATATTTATGTCATTTCCTTGTGGCCCAGTCTCAACTAATGATCGGGGTGGAGCCGGTGCACCCATATAGTTGCTTTAATTAACATTAGATGATGAATAGTTCAGTTTAAAAAACATTTTTATCGTTTTGTATTTTAAGCATTAAGGGTTTTATTGTTATGTCACTAAATTAATAAAAACATGATGTAAATGTTTGTGTTTTAACAAGAGAATAAATTTAAGTTATTATGGATAGGTGGGACAGTTTTGTGTGTTATTTTTTTTGTGTGTCTTAAATTAAGAGAAGGGCTCAGATGTTTGGAAGAGAGGAGGAACAACACGGCTGTTTCAGATGGACAGAGAGCTGGAGATAAAAGTGTGAAGAGTTGGAAATGGAGATATGGAGGAGCAAAGTTATGGGAGCTCTCAGGAGGAGGAACTTAAATTGAATCTGGTTCTACAGGCAGCCAGTGGAGGTCTTCTGAGTTTTGGAGTGATTTGTTCAGCTGAGAGCTGCTGAATCCTGGACCAGCTGAAGTTAACAGACTAGTTTGTTTGGTGGTGAAGAGATGAGGACAGCAGTCATGTGAGCGACTTATGGAGATGGTTGATGTCGGGAAGTTAAAAGGAGATAGGTTAGAGAACTGGTGTGTGTGTGTTGTGTCCTTTGGTGGCCATCTTGACTGTGGTTACTCCTAAAAGTTGTAGATGTACAGTCAACGAGAACTTTCTGAGTCATATTAAGAGATCACCGAGAGAGCTGGCTAAAGTATCAAACAGAGAAGATCCAGCTACCAGCATCCTGAACATTAGCTCTAAGGTGGATTAGCTGCGCTCACCACAATAAAATAGTAAACAGTTAGTGTAGTAGTACACACACACACACACACACACACACACACACACACACACACACACACACACACACACACACACACACACACACACAGGCTCTAAAGCATTTAGCATGCTGACATGTGCTTCTAGTTGGGAGTGGGAGTTTGTGGTTTTTGGACTGGGAGCTTTTTTTTTGCATGCACAATATAGCAGAATGAGGAGACGCTGGCCATTAGCCTCCCAGCAGTCTGGTCCGTAATCAGCTGGGGAGAACTCAGCACCTTTACCACCTGCACACAGCGCAGAAAAACACTTTCATAATTCACATTTACACAGAGTCAGGAATGCATGAAAACACACATACAGAATCAGATAATGCATTATTCATGAGAGGCTCTGCAGGCAAAAGGGAAGAAATGTGCATGTAGTGGTGGAAACCGAATCCCAGCGTTCTCACTGAGTTAAAAGATGTAGTTTGTTGTGCTTTTTTTAAGTCAGCGAAGGGTTTGGAGTGGCCAGACTCCTACAGACCCAGGAACAGTGGAGAACATTAAGTATGTCTATGAAACAGTTCTAAGAGAAGAAGAGAGTTTTGGATGATAAAGCATGAGCTCTTTAGCTTCCATACTGCTGAACTTCATGTGCATATGACATTTGGTCCATGAGGAAAACGCTGACATCCCTATGTTCAGGAATATTATCCAGCTTCTTCTTAGGGATCCCAAGGCATTCCCGCCAGGCCAGAGAGGATAGATTGTCCCTCCAGCCAGCAGAAGGTACCCAGAGAACCTACATAGGGAGTTGAGCAAGAGGTGTGCTAGCCAGAGGTCTGAGCCATCAGAATTTCAGTGTGGAAGAGTTGTAGATCTGCTCTGAGGTCACACACACACACACATGCACACACACACACACACACACACACACACACACGCACACGCACACGCACACACAGACTCAATGAGATTCTGACAGTGAATTATTATTATTTTTAGATTTTTTTCGCACATTTGCTCCTCGCTGCAGACCGGCTCTTGTCATCAAGACTGTTTTAATGTTTTTCTGGCAAAATGATTTCTTTATTTACTATTTTGACTAAAGCGAGTTACAGTAGGAAATGTGACTCTATCTAGTTATTTTTTAAAAGAAGATGGCTGTGTAGAATGGATGAGGGTGCAGTGGCAGCCACCAGGGGGGAGGTGTGAGTCTCTTTTATTAACTAAGTCCTGCAATCAGCAGGGAATGTTTATCTATGAGTCAAAGTGAGAGCATGTTAGAGAGGATGCCTTGTTAAAGAGCAGTGGTAATGTTGACAAGACATTTTATTTAGTTTTAGTCTTTTGACTAGAATTATTTTTGATTTTAGTCACAATTTAGTCGTTCAATTTGTTTTAATTAGTAGTCTTATTTTAGTCGACTAAAATATTTGTATTTTTCTTCTGATGTAATAAATTTCAACTTCTGTAAAGGAAATACACCTACTAGAAACTAAAGCAATATGAAAAGTTCTCATTTTGGATCAATAAAACTCTTTATTTATAATTGTTTTAATAACAATAATTAACAGAAAATACCAAAATAAATTCTAACAGATTGAAATTGTGTCTCTCAGTATTAATAAAGTAAACAAATCTGTCTAATGTGCAGTAATATATGTAAACATGACAGGAAATGACATCAATCAATCAATCAATCAGCTTTATTTATATAGCACATTTAAAAACAATCAGAGATCGACGATACCATCAAAACATTAAAGGTGTTACTCTAATAATGTGAGGAGGTAATCTAAAGGTGAGATCTGTTGAGATCTGTTTCAGGTGTATTTATTAGAGTTTTACCTGCACTGATTTACCAAGGTGGGCTTCCTGCATGTTTTTTCCTCACATAAACACCACTAGAACACCGAACGCTGATAATATCATCCGCAGCAGCTCCACAAACAAAACAATACACCAACCAGAAGCACGGCTCTGTGAGTTCAGGCTGTAGTTTTGGCTGCAGCAACAGTAACCAACTCCTCGTGCCGTCACCCGCCCCGGCTCGCTGCTACCACCGTAACACTGTTATAACCAGGGAAACTCTGGATGTGCACTCACCAAGCAAATACTTTTCAGATGGTCACATCTGATGCTTTTCCTTCCAGCCATGAACATTTTCTCCTTTTAGACATAAAATGTTCAACAGTTACCAGTAGGTTGCTCAAACGGCGGCTGGCTCTGGACTCTGATTGGTTCTTTTCTCGTTTAATCAACCCTGTTCCATTTGCTGATTGGTTCTTTTTTCTGCTCCTTCCATCTTTTCCGTTTTGATTGGATATTTGTCACTGTCAGTTTTCGTTGTCGTCTTTTATTTGACAAAAATCTTGTTCAACATTCATCATATTTTAGTTTTAATAGAAGTATATTGTTTTTGTCTGGTTTTCGGTCACAAAAATTCATTCATCACAAAAAAAGAAAATATTTTGTCAACAAAACTAACACTGTTAAAGAGAGATGCAACCCACATGCAAAGGGTTTGACACACCCCGACTAGTTAGAATAGGTGTTTCAGTTGTTTAGTTGGAGCTGAGTAGCCTAGAAGGACACACAAGCGCGCACGCTCACACACCCACACACACACACACACACACACACACACACACACACACACACACACACACACACACAAACAACAAAAAACACACACAGCCTTACCCGACCACACCAGGACCTCGGCTCAGATTCTCCAATCTGCAACTCAAAGCCAGAGGGACTGTTGGAAAAATCTTTACTTTTAAATCCTCAAACATGTAATTTAGAAAAGGTTCAGGAAACGTTTCTAGTGTATCCTACAGTATTATTTAGAATACTTTAATACTCAGTTACAACATAAATAAGAAAAATGCCACACCATCTCCAAGCATCCAGGGTACCACAAAGATGGATGCTGCATTAGATTGATATCATTGCTAAAGACTGACTGAGTGGAGACTTGGGAGCTAGCTGGAGACACAAAATAGTTGGAAAATGTGTAAAGTTGAAATTTAGTCACAAAGACGTGAATGACAGCTGAAGCTGTTTCTTCACATTTGGTTTTTTGTTTTTTAACTTCAGCTTTTTGTTGCTTTACCAACTTTTAAAGCATCACCAAGACCATGTGACCTTTATGGCGTCTAAAGATCTGGATCTTTTTGTCCTTATCCTGAAGATTCTGTAGCATAAAAGTTGTTTTAACGTGTGTTTTTGCTGATGCCTCATCTTTGGGAGGTCTCAGAGTCCTGGAGGAACTGCTAGCTAAGCTCCCCTCAGAAAACGGCATTAGATCATGGAGAAGATGGAACGTCCCGTGAAACTCGTGGTGATCCCATCGGGGACTAACCTTTGACCCCTTGTCCCAGAGGACGGGAAAAGCTGTGGGGTTGTGTTGAAAGGGGATAAGACTGCAGAAAGGACACCAAGCTGATTGAATTTTGTTCTTCAGTTGAAGGAGGGGGGCTTGGGGATTTAGTAAGAAATCAGAACCCGTCCTCTTCCTTCTCTTCTTGTCTCTGTCCTCCACAGCTCCTCGCAGCTGTCCCTTTTCCCTCTAATTTTTCTCTGTCAGATTTCAGCCTATAATTAGCAGAAAGACCTCACTGACTCTCCACACACATGAATGTGGGTGCCAGCAGAACTAATGGTCTAAATCCCCCCCCCCCCATACGCTCCCACACCCTCCACGCCGAGCCTCTGCTCTGCAAGAGTGACAGGTTCACATGTGGGGACTTCAAGCAGAACTTCGTCCTCACTGACCACGCAGCCTTAAAGGGCAACCCCGCCGAGGTCTCCTCCACGGTGCCAAGGGGCACCTTTAAAGCCCCCGCAGAAACACATTCCTGTCGGCGCATTGAGCCCACCACCTGCTGCCCGCATCGCAGTTAAAGATGTGTTTTATAGAACCAGCTGGGATTCAGGGTTCCAAACAGAAACCAGAGGCCTGCTTCTTCATTCAGAAAGCTGCTTTAGGTGTTTGTGGTGCGTTGATGACCTACTGGTGTGACTGGGAAGTAAAGGTCAGTCTCCAGAAATCTGTTTGATATCTGTTAACCTTCTGCTAAAGAGACGTGCAACCATCGACACAACAAAACTGCAACAATGTAACACTAAAGTTGAAATTAAAAGGAACCAAACGCCCTCTAGTGACTGGCTGCAGTACAGGTTTTAAGTCCCGCCCCCTTTATGTAAATGAACGGAACATTGTTCTGACAACATTTTAAAATAGTCCTCAGATACATTTTTTAGGCAGTTCCTCCCTTTCAGCTGCATGTTTAATATTCATTTTCTTATGTTTGGCGCTAATTCAGTTTTTTGATGTTGATTTTGCTTGAGTTCGGCACCTAAACGAGATATTTTAGGTTCACTTTTGAACAACTGAAGCAGGTGGAGGTGAAAGGTGGTGTTTACAACTCAGCCAGTTTGATCTGGTTTATCTGTCACTCAGTGGCACCCCAAATCATGTTAATGTTAATTCAAACCATATATTCATTTTATTTAATCAAGACATAAAAGTAAAACCCCCCAAAAATTATATTATTAATGAGTAAATAAATAATCACAATAAAAACATTATATCCACTGCTCACAAAAATTAAAGGAACACTTTTTTTATTGGGCCTGGCATAAAATCAATTAAACCTGTCTGATAATTTTCTGGTTGATCAAGCAGCTGAGGGCATTGTTAATCACTTTCAGCTGTATTGGTGTTCATGGACTTAACGACAGGTGCACTAAAGTGGCAACAATTACAAAACCCTCAAAACAGGACTGGTTTAACATGTGGAGGTCATTTCAAGTTTCTCCCTCTTGATCTTTGTTGGCTGGTTTTCCACTCGTGCTAGTTTTGGCTTGAGTAATTATCTCTACTGGCAGCATGAGGCGATTCCTTAACCCTACAGAAGTTGCACAGGTTGTCCAACTTCTCCAGGATGGCACATTCACACGTGCTGCAGCAAGAAGGTTTAATGTGTCTCCCAGCACAATCTCCAGAACATGGAGGAGATTTCAGGAGACTGGCGGTTATTCTCGGAGAGCTGGACAGGGCCGTAGAAGGTCCACAACCCATCAGCAGGACCAATACCTGCTCCTTTGTGCAAGGCGGAACAGGCTGAGCACTGCTCGTGCCCTACAGAATGACCTCCAGAGGGCCACTGGTGTGAATGTCTCTACCCAAACAATCAGGAACAGACTTCATGAAGATGGCCTGAGGGCCCGACGTCCTGTAGTGGGCCCTGTGCTCACTGCCCAGCACCGTAGAGCTCGACTGGCATTTGCTCAAGAACACCAGAATTGGCAAGTCCGCCACTGGCGCCCTGTACTTTTTACAGACGAGAGCAGGTTCACCCTGAGCACCTGTGATAGACGTGAAAGAGTCTGGAGAAGACAAGGAGAACGTTATGCTGCCTGCAACGTCGTTCAACATGACAGGTTTGGTGGTGGGTCAGTGATGGTCTGGGGAGGCATATCCATGGAGGGACGCACAGACCTCTACTGCCTAGGAAATGGTGCTCTGACTGCCATAAGGTATCCAGATGAAATCCTTGAACCCTTTGTCAGACCC
>SSNS01000189.1:127510-146751 GCA_006937985.1 Aphyosemion australe
TTTTTTTCTTGGATTGATTCCTTTCGGATTTGGATATATTCACTCCGGGAACTGAAGACTCTTGTTCCAGTTCCGGATGGCGAGCCCCAGCCCAGTTGAGACATCGAACCGGTGATTGACTGTTCTGTCACACATTTGAACTTGAGCTCAACCAACTTCACGAACACTCACTACTTGACTGACACAACTTCATGAGTGTTCACCAACTCGACTGACCGAATAAGAAACAAAGACTGGTGAAATTTTATTTTATTTTGGAGCCTGCAAGCACTTTTATTATCTTATACAGTTCTTTATACATGTTTGTTAATAAATCATTGTTATACTTACCTTGGCTGATTTATGTTGTCACACTACTACTTGCTCCTCCGAGTCTAGTATTTTCTGATCTGGTCCACAAGGTGTTAAACCTCAATTATTTTCATATGTACCACCTATTGTAAGCCATATAGGTTACACAAGCATATCACACCAGTAGTCGGGTCGACTCTGTAATTTAAGATGGCGACTGCACGTTTCTTGTTTATGAATGTGCTTCTGTAGCCGACCAACAGAGCTAAAACACATTTTACAATTGTTATTCTCATGTCATGATGTGTTTTCATATATTTATATTTTAAAGACTTAACTTGTCCATGAAAAGTTCATCAACACTGCATCAGCCGAGGTACCTCCTTAAATTTGAAGCACGTAAGCGGTAGTCTAACACTATTGATTAGTTCTGATCAGCACTCAGTTTCCTATTGCTAAGCAAAGTTTTCTAAATGAGGCCTTTGAGGTGTATTTTAATTTGTGGTCAGATAAATGTACCATTTTTTTTTCATGGAGGGGGCGGGACTTATAACCTATACTGCAGCCAGCCACCAGGGGGAATTTGTATACGTTATTATCTGTAGGAACCTTGAGAATTCCAAGAAAAGGAATAACGAGCTATTTGTTTGTTCATATTTACACATGAAGGCCTCAAACAGAGCTCTGATTGGTCGTATTCAGGCATCGCCATCCTATTGTCAACTCCTCATTAAACTATTAGACTCTCAAAAATCCTGATTTATCGTGACTGCGCTAAAAGCACAGAACAGTTCACTCTGAAAACAAACGTTACCATTGAGCTGTAATATTTATTCTGTTATTACGACCACGGCCAGTTTTCTCTGCTCTGTAAAATGTCACAGATAAAATTAGCAGCTACTACCCAGAAATCCACTGCTGCCAGAGTCCACACACTGTAGTATATTTTTAATGGAAGTGGAAGAAGGTCGCAGCAAAAGCACATCAGGCTAAAACCCAAGCATAACTATTTCCATCGTAATCCCAGCCCATAAGTCAGCGTGCAAAATGCTGCCCCACAATTCAGACGCTGTCATATTTCCGAGGAAACCCAACACTCATCCTAGAGTAAACCGTGTCGTTTTAAGGTATTACAAAGTCATTCTTTTTCCTCCTTTTTCTCACACTTTGTTTGGGCATTACTCTGGTTTACGGAGGCTTTTGGAGGTTACGGTGGATTTAGGTGGTTTAGCGACTTTTCCTGGCTTTTCTCCTTTAAACCAGCTACACTAAATCACACATGTGACTGAACAGATGTGAGTTTTACTCACCGCGGTGAACAAACTGCACAGAGCACCTTTTCAGTCCCTGATACAGAATTGTGATTGATTCAGCACAGGAAGTGCGAACACATTATTCATGGGGAGCTTTGCGTCTGGCCTGAACAGCATAAAGTTCTTTCCTGCAGTTTGGAGCGACTCGGCTCTGCGTCTCAGCCATTTTTAATGAGCGCTAAAGTTAGCAGAAGAAAGCCGTAAACAGAAGCGACGAGGCGCTGAAAATACAATGTTGGCAAAGAACAAAAACTCAAATGAGGTTAGTGGGACGAGCAGAGGAGAAAAACAAAACAATAAAAACAGTAAGCCGCTGCCGCTTGATTGACAAGTTCATGTGGGAATTTCTTCCCCCGTAGCAACATAACTTTGTCTCTGGTTGCTAGGAATAACACAAGCAGATGGATGGATCGTCTGATTTTCCGCAGTGACTGACAGTAAGACACAGCATCTGCTAGTGTGTTTATTTATGTGCTCCTGGTCCGACTGCCCCCGGGTGTGTGTGGAGACCGTCCCTCTGTGTGCTCAGAGGTTTGGCACACAGAAAAAGTATTAGATTCAGGGGACAAATAATTAAGTGACATCAGCTGGCGAGGCCTGGCAAAAGGTTGCTGCTACAAATATAGAAGCTTTTTTCCCAATAAATCGTTGCTGGTGCAGGCGGAGGCTTTTGGATTGACAGAAAACACTGCCTGGCATTCACTACTGCCCTGACTAATGTGACAGAGAGGTCTTTCAAGTGAGCTCTGAAATAGAACATCAAAAGGGTCGGACAACAGCAAAACAACGTTGTCTCAACAAGCTGACCTGCCTGATATAACAGGAGAACGTAAGTGTGGTACAGCAGCTTTGGAGGGCACAGCGACGCCCTCAGCAGGCTCTACTTTTACCAAATCCACCGTTACCGAGATGTTGATACTGGACACACTGCTGCACCTTCTATAAAAGGGATCATAGCATTAGTTTACACCAAAGTATGCACAAGTACATGTGTATATAGTAGGGGTGGGAATTTAACGAGTTAATAATGATTAATTAATTAGAAAAAAATAATGCGTTAAGCACATTTAACTCTTTTGGGCCCGATGGCCCGGCAATTGGGGGGCTTTGAAGTTTAGCATCAAAATACATGCCCTAATTATCAATAAATATGGTCAAGCTGCACTTCTGAAAAAACGTCAGAACCTTGGCTAGAAGACCATGCAAACCTTTTTTATGTGCTCCAAACACAACTAAAACTACAATCAAAGGAGTGATCGGAAATCCCTCTTCATGTGCTTTTGCCTCCATTTCTGCCTTTCAGTTTCTTACCTTTGATGTTTCACCTTGAAAAGTTTGTTTTATCCAGACTTTCTTATTGTTCACTTTTAGCCCTACCTCTTGTGTCACACTGAAAACATTTTTGGCCAAAAACAAACACAAGAACTCAAACATCCAGTAGGACTTTACTCTTTCCTGGTTTGTCTATGTTCGTGTTATGACCAGTCTCATTGGCTGACTGAGCTGTCAATTTAATTTTGGTGAGTAACGGTTGATTCTTTTGGCCCTAACGATCCATCTACAGAGGTAGGCTATAAGGCTGCGCAGTGAAGTTTCTGGAATAGCTCCAGCCTAACCAGCAGCGTTTTTTACGCATAACATGCAGCAGCAGTTCAAAACAACCTTATTTTCCTGTTTTGAATTGAAATACAATTTAAAAGCATTTTTTGGAAATTAATGGCTGTTGGTTGATTCTCTGCCGCATTATTTTTAATTGAAAAAAATTGCTTTTGGGACAATTTTTTGTGAACAATTAAAATGCGATTAATCAAGATTAATTAATTATAAAGCCTCTAATTAACTAGATTAAATAGATAAATTTTTTTAATCGAGTTCCCTAGTGTGTGTGTATATATATTATTTTGCAACATTTTTCAAAACTCAGAAAATATACACCCACAACAATCCAACTTCTGATGAAAACAAAATGTATAATTTTAGATTATATTAGATTGATACAAAGGTGACTTTTAAAGCAGGACTCGTAGCCCAGCGTAATGGACATTTTGATCTGTAATAAGTATAATTTTTTTTTTGGCATGAAATGCTTTCCATAGTTATATTAAACATATTCATGGAGGCATGCTAGCTGCTGTTCAAAGCACCCAAATGATAAAGGAAATTCTGAAGTGTGTCTGTGTGTAAAGGTTATAAATAATTCCATCCTACCCAGTCTAGATAGCTCTGCTTAAAGAAACAACTCAAATCTGGTGGAACTAGTTTTTTAAGGATTATTTATAGGTTTTTCCTCTCTAGGAAACTGATTTATGCTCATTTTTTAACTCTAAAAACAAAACAAAAATCTACTTTCTTTCTGCACTGCTAGAGTATGCATTTAAAAGCTTGTGTAATTTCCAAAAGTTGATCAAAGTGTCTTTATTTCTGTAATAAACCATTACAACCTTAGTTCATCTGCTGGTCTTGAATCCTACAGATGGTTACCAGTAGATAGCAGTGGCGGCCGGTGACTTTTTATTTGGGTGGGGCGCTAACCACATATCACCACTAGGGGACGCCAAATTACCATTGATTCTTATGCATCAGCGTCACACAACTGACGGTCACAGGAGCACTTCCGGCAACAAATTTGTTCAAAAAGTTTTTGAATATTAAGCATGTTTTTGACAAAAACATGCTTAATATTCATCCATTCACCCATATATTACACAAACTGCACACACGCTTAAGGGGAGTAGGCCAATCTAATCAACAGAAGCCACTTTCTACCAACACCCAATAAGCTGTAAATAAACGTGAGGCCGTAAAATAGACGCTACACGTATCCAGAAAAACACACAGTGACACAATGCAAGATATTCACAGAAGCAGGCGTTTAGATTAAAGCCCAGACTCACAAACAAGAAGAATAGCAGTACCACTCTTAGTTCAAACCGTATGGAGCGGTGCTAGCCGCTAACGAGGCAGCATGCTAATTTCCTGAAGCCAAAAGCTAAAATGAGGCTTACCTGCAGGTTATGGCCATAATCCGTGTGGTGTAGTAAAAACAATCCACTCGGTTCGTGAAGTTCTATATCCTGAGCTGATCAGACTGTTTGCTGGCATTGTTTTGCTGGGAAAATGTCCTTGTGTAACTTCTCCCTCTGTCCTGTTTGTTGCTTTATTTTAATGTCCGGCTGGTCGGGTCCAAGCTCTTTAAGGCCAAGTTTTTCCTGTTGTGTCCTCCTACTAAACGGCTCGCTTTTCAAAGACGCAACTGTATTTGTTTTCTCCATAGTTGAGGTGTGCGCGGCAGCAGCTACAACAACAAACTGAACTAGCACGACGCGCTAGCCTGTGGAAAGTTTCCCCCTCTGGGCGGGGTGAACAACCTGACCAATGAGCGATCTCCTCCCCCTGGTCTGAGCAGAATTCACCCGGTGAGGCGGCGACGATCGCTAAAAGATGCGACCAACCGCTCTCCTATTCTTTCTCGTTGTGGACGGTTTGGGGACCCACTGCACATGCGCCAGTTAGCCCATATTAAGTCAATGGTAAAGATTGCTGCGCCCGCGAGAGGACACGTGACAAGTACGTCGACGATTCGGCCGTGTTAAAAGTAAAAAAAAACATTATTAAACACAGATTACACACAGCACTTAGTCCATATGGTGTGTATAGATCGTTTAGTTCACTTTTTATGTTTTTTTAAATATATTTTGTGATTCCTATCTTCTTCTTCTCCTTCCTGTGAGTGGTGGGGCGGCGCCCTAGCGCCCTCTATGGACGAGCCGCCACTGGTAGATAGATGTGAGTGAGTGTGTGCTTCTAGTGAGAGCATGCTTTGGTCTGATCTACTGTGATACACGTGTGAAGACGGTCAGTAAACACCTCTTTGCAGGAAGGTGTTGAGCAGCAGTGCCGAGGTGGTCTGGGCAGCAGCAGCCCAGAACCACGTCAGCTTTACTGGCACCAGAACCACCAAAGACAGGCAACACAGTTTTCCAATCTTGCTCCCTGGCAGTGAAATGTAAACATACGGAGCGATTTGGTGTCATAAAATTAGCACCTTTCCAAAAAATGGCGGATGATGTTTGCACAGGAAGTGGACAGCATCATGGGGATATTTTTGGCAGCCATGTTGGTGACAAAGCTGATGATATTTCTGTTTTTATTGACTTGTCCGTTCTTATCAGAGACGTTCTCGGTAAGCAGCAGGCAGGATGTGAGCTCTGGTGCTCCTGTTTCAGGAAGCAGAAGTTAGCCGGAGGAGAAGAAAGCGGCAGGATTTGGAGTCTTATTTCCTGATATTGGACATCTCTCCTCTGATTGGCTAACAGCAACACGACTCTACCACTGACTCTGTTTGCTCTGCAGCGTTGATGTTTTATCTCCACAAATAACACAAGCCTGGAGGAGTTCTGCTGTGTGGTGGAGTTGCTAATACTAACGGTTAGCTTCTACTAGCCGAGACGTTCTCTGCTGTTTCCTGGACGCTAAACCAACAACAGCCTTCCCCGTCGTGAGTCAAGATGGGTGAGTCCATGAATGTTAAGTGACAGTGTGACGTAGATCTGTCAGGATTTTATAATCCTAGAGTTTCACCGTCTGTTTTCTATCAGAAGCTAATGCAGGAGATAGGTGTAGGAGACTATGTTCAGCCTGCAGGAAAAACTCAGGGGGACCGATCATATTTAAAAAATAACAAGTAAAAAATGGTTTCTCAGTGAACTTGATCTTTAAAGACTATAATCAGGATGATCTGGAAGCTGCTGACTCTGATTGTATCAGAGGTTACAAATCAGAGTCTTACAGAGCAGTTCACTAGCAGGTTATGGTCTGTAAACAAGGTACAAATCCTGACAACTTTGCACACAAAGTTGAGCTCATTTTCAGCCTCCAAAGTAAACCATGCTTCAGGTCCAGCCTTCACAAAGGCCCACTGTAGTTATCACCTAAAGTGTGAACGGACGGCTCTCTCTGCACTTTCATAAACAATGTGGACGGCCAAGAAAAACATCTTCATTCCATTTATTTACTTTGAAAAAGATGTAATCTCAGGCGCTGGATATCTCTGGGTGTATCTCTGGCTAAAACACTGCAAACGTTGGTGCTGCAGGTCTTTACACACCTCCTCCCCCAGGTCATCCCTCTGGTTCCTCAACGCTTTTATTTGATTTTCACATTCCTGCACCGCGGCTCGCTGAGACCGGGCGGTGGTGGCATAGAGGTTAGAGCAGCAAAATGTCAGAGGATAACAGCGGGATGGGGAGAATGAATGAATGCATTAGCTTAGAGGCTAACAGAGAATTACTGTGACTGAGTGTGTGGGTCTTTGGTGGGAATGTGTGGGCTGCTGATTACCAGTATTAATACATTCAACTTCAACAGCTGCAGTTTCATTTATGCTGATTTGGGTTTAAAAATATGGACTCAACATTATAATTATCTCAATAAATGTGAAAAAATCTTGACTATAAGAAATTCTCACCCTATTTTTTTGGTTTAGAGGAGCTAAATGTGGTTAAATGTAGCTGTGAGTGATTACCAATCTGGATCCCCGTGTGTGCAATTGTGTCAAATAAGTCTGGAAAACAGTCAGAGGTAGGATTAAAAGTTGTGTGCATGGCTCTTCCATTTGTTTGTGTTGCATGTTCTGCACAAAAATGGTTTAGCACTGCGCCAAGTGAAGCAGAAGTCAGAGCAGCAAAAATCTGGGTGCACCGTGACATGTTCTCATGCAGCCGATCGGCACACCAAACTGCTCCCAGCTGAAAGCAGATATATGGAGGTCCTCCACATCACGCTGCTCCATGTGAAGATCTTGTGGTCTCTATATATAATATAGAATCACAATGAGAGGCTACAAATGTTGAGACCTTTATGTTCAGCAGCAAACCTAAACCAGGTGAGAGACAGTGAGTAAAACAGGAAACAAAATGATTCAAATGAGTCAATTTAAATTCCCCAAAAGAAGCCATAAACCATGACAGATGTGAGAAGACGTGATGACATCACACACATCACCTGCTGGTCCATGTTGCACCTTAAACCAGATCCACACTGACAGCCTGAGCCGTGCTGGTGAGAGGTTAATATGTGTGGTGAGGAATCTCCACGAGATGTGTCGATATCTAGAACATGCTATGGCAGCCCATCATCGTGCTGCCTGGGGTTTCGCTCCATCCTGCCTCTTGGTTTCCACTGGCCTTTAATGTGAAAAGCCCTCTCTGGTGTAATTCGCCCTCCCCTTAAACCAAGGAGTGACTCATTGACGGGAAAGGTTGCGTTGACCCTGCGGACGGCCTCAACAGCAGGCCATTAAAATGCAACGGAACAAGAAAGTGGTAATATAAACTTTATTGCAACCACAAGCGATGCCATGCAGGAATTAGCCAAGTCCGGATAGTTAATCTTTCAACAGCTGAAATATAATATACTAATACAAATAGAATAGATTTATTATTTTATTAATATCACAAGAAGCAAACAGTGACTTAAATTGCTGTTTTTATTCACTCTCCAGTTTTAAAAAAGGTAAAAACTTGAGCTGAAACTCTAAATAATCCTGCAGGATTCACAGTGAAAAGCCACATAAAGTCGGGCTGAATTACCACGCAGGTTTTCTATTTCTGTGCCGTATGCATTGTACATATGTGCCGTCTGTACCTTGTGGTCTATCTATATCCTGATCTGGCTGAACAGGTGAAACTTTACACCGAAGCCTTCTGGAAATGCAACCACATAAATCAGTTTAGATATAATTACAGACAAAGCTATTCATCAGTCAGCAAAGGCTCACATCATGACTTCTGAAACGATTATCATGGCTGGCTATTTCCACTGATGGAACGATCAAATCAGGAGTTACTCTAGGAATCCTCTCCCTTAATGCACCTTGCAGGAAGAAAAAAATACATTTTCTCAGGTTTGGTTGTTTTGGTTTTTGCTGACATCACTGGTTAGTTCATCTCAGGTTTTCTAACAAATATCACACACACACACACACACACACACACACACACACACACACACACACACACACATTGTTAAAAATAACAAACATTATTAAAGATTATTCTGACATGTTGAAGGGGCGTCAACAGGTAACTTGAATGTTAGATTTGTTTCACAAAGGCATAGAGTGTTGATGGTGGCTCAGGGTTTAGGAGTTCACCCTGTAATCAGTGGGTTGGTAGTTCGAACCCAGGCTCCATCCATTTCAGTCGTGTCCTGTGGCAAGAAACTTAACCCTGCTTGCCTGCTGGTGATGGTTGGAGGGACCGAGTGCACTGATTGTGTGCCCCAGGCAGCTGTGGCTACAGTCTAGCTCATCAGCTCAATTGCTCTACGGGTGAAACTGGAAAAATGAGAATCTGGTCCAAAAGTCCATTTATGTCAGTAATCCGGTTTAGACTGAGAGACCATCTAAAGGCTCAGGAACCCTTTGCAGGTGTTCTGGATTCATTAGCTGATTAGAGTGTGACACTTTGAGTCTAGAATATTGAACCTTTTCGCAATATTCTAATTGTGGGGTTTTCATCAGCTGTAGCCATAATCATCATTATTATAACAAATAAAGGCTAAAATATCTGGATTCGGATGGAATGAGTCTGTCTCATAGACTGGTTTCACCTTTTAGGTTGAATTACTGACATACATGAACTTTTGCACAATATTCTAATTTCAGTGTGATTCATCTGCAGATCAAAGCAGCAGAACTCACCTGCATGCCAACTATCTCCTGTAGTTGGTAGAGGCTAGTGCATTAGCAGAAATAACCCAGTCTAAATAAGAGCCTATCAAATGACAGCTATACTTCCCCTAAGAATGACAGAGAATGATAAAGTTAGTGCAATAGTTACGTCTCACGCTTAGAGGTTTTTGTACTTGCTGATGTGGACTAGCTGCCATGGCCGCCATGATTCAGACTAAATGTTAATCAGTTATGGTTTCATTCATGTTTTCTTCTTGTAAGAAAACATGAATGAATGAATTTATTCTGTGAAGCTCAGTGATGTGAAAGTCCATGAGCTAACTGTGTCAAAGCTCCATCATCTGCTTGGATTCAAAATCAAACAGCAGCACCCATCAGAATTAAGGGTATGACTCATCCATCTGTAGCAGATTAAGTTCCTCTGATCCCCCACCCCTGTCCCGGTGCCACGGCCCGATCACTTACACCGCTCATGCTGAGTGTCAGCAGGTCGTTATGTTTATTCCAGACGACCGCCAATTAGCTGCCTTCTAATTAATCAGCACTTTCCCTGATTTCACGTCTCACAAGTTCAGCCCTTCAGCACCCTGGATGGGGAGCAGGAGTTTTATGATGATCATTTAATAAGCATCTTTGTTCATTTGGACAATGCCTCAAATACTTGTAAAATACATAGAGTGGTTACTTCATGCATGTTTATCACACTGAATCATCTTTTCTGTCTCTTTAATTATCCTCATTGCTGTCAAATTTCTATTTATTAATGCTCAAGCCTTGAAAGTTTATACTGAAATATTAGAAACAGTGCAAAGTAGTGAGAGCTGCAGCATGCACGCCATCTTTTTTAGGTGGTGTGTGTGTGTAGAGGGGGGGGGGGTGTTGAAGTGAGAAAAGCTAAGTCTGCATGTATCAGACTGTTCTTTGGTTAGTTACAGGAATAAATACATGACATCAAATTCAAGGAACTTTGATCTACAGATCTGAAGGCATTCCCACTGCTGGTCTGGATGCAAAATGTATTTTTTTTATCTTAACAGATGACTGAGTGTGTGTTTCTGTAAACAAAATACCTCACAGAACACTGGAGTCGAACAAATTCAAGATTGCTGCCACAGCTAATTAATTTAAGCAAATGCAAAAAGGCTTTAAATTGTTCAGTTATGCAGATGTTGTTGAAGTGGTCCTATAACAACTTATTCTTACGAATGGAAACTGTTTTTGAGACTCTATAAAGGATAAAGACTGGCTTACCCCGCCCACTTGGCCAGAACATGAATATTAAATGACGTTACCTGAAGCTAGAAACTCTGTGTACAGCTGTATACAGTATCCAGATTACTCAATAAGTTATGAATCTATCTGTCATTCAGTCAGTCTGCATAGATGTTCCCAGTACATACGTGTGGGTGCTCCAATACTATTCTTTTATTTCCTCTTGTCCAACAAGGACTTTAGCATTAGCTCGGGCTAGTGTTAGCATTAGCTCGGGCTAGCATTAGCTTGGGCTAGCGTTAGCATTAGCTTGTGCTAGCATTGGCAGTAGCTCAGGTTAGCATTAGCAGTAGCTTGGGCTAGCATTGTTCTGCAATTAGCGTTGGAACACTTGCTGACGTTGACGTGGGCTGGAACATGCAGGTTTAGGGTGGTGTGTCTAAGCTATGACGTGTTAAACAATTTTTTTTCAGAACAAACCCTTTCTCAATGATCATTACAACTTTTCCAATTTGCATAGGAAAGCAGGTCGTTAACGACACAGGCTTTATGGTATGTTACTGTAGACACCACACACTACTGCCTGTATTCATCAACAAGGTAAGTGCGGTTCTGAATTCTACAACCTATTTAAACTATTAAGAAAAATGTCATAAATAGCAGATGGTAAAATACTCTGTAGACATTTAAACTGACATGCTACATTGTTTATCATGTGCGTGTACAACATGCAGCAACATCCTGATGAATCACTGACATAAGATCTTTGAGATGCTTTGAGATAAACCCATCCTCATAATCCCCCATCTCACTTTTGCGTATTTGCCGTTTCCATGGTGTATTGAGATACATGTATGTGCTCTTATTTGATACTCTAGCACACGTAGCGTGATCCCGAGCAATGCCAGGTCACCACGGATAAGAGGCGATGCTATTTTCTTACACCCTCATATCCCAATACGCCATAAAACAGCAAAATATGCAAAAGTGAGATGGGGGGTTACATCTAAGACTATTGGCTTCTACTTAAGTCAAGCTTCAGATTAAAACTATTAATACATGGTATGTCCATCATTTCCCAGCAGGTGTGTTAGCAAGGCACAAATCTCAGTTGTTTAACATGTTATGAGTGTTTGCATGTTGGCACATACCAAGGTGTACCACCAGCCCTCATCAGTGTTTTAAGTGGAGCTGGAACACTGGGAGCAGCCTGTCATTGCACAAGGACACTACACTGAAGAGCAGAGCAGCCACATCTAAATCAGTTATGGTTTTATGTTTTTTATGGGCAGTCTTTGAACATTTTTATAATACTCCAAAAATACCAGATGCCTACAAGATGACTAAAAACATCCTTTTGACACATATTTAACTACAGCCATGGAAGCAGATGAAATCAAGTTCAACGTGGAACTTTGCAAGACTTTGGTAAACAACATGGTTGGATTTGTACAAGACATGAATAAAACCTCCCACTAAAACTTAAATGCAGTGCCAGGTGATACGCTCCCACTTTAACCCCGTAAACCCTTCCTTGGCTCAGTGATGGTAGAGCAATTCTGGGTACCACGCTCTCTCGCTCCCTTTCTCTTATCATCTTTCCCTGGTACTGAAACTTTACACCTGCAGCTCAGCCACGAGGTGATTAAAGCAGATCTGAGCCAAGCCAGTGAAATGCAGCCTGCAGGAATGTTCCACTTGACCATCCAGAGCATACCAAGTGAGAACGAGAGGTGGCGTATGGGAGGAGGCTTGGGTTTCACTGGACCGTCTAATGTTGTAGCAGTCAACAAAACATTTAGGCTAATAAAAAATTAGATGGGTGGCAAGGTTGGCCAAAATAGCTGACAAGAGAACTGCTGTTGTGATATTAGTGGAAGTCTACTGGCATTAAAGCACAAAAACACAAAACGTTTAAAGGAACTTTCTCTTGTTTTTTACAGAAACATAATAATTGTCGTGAACTGGTGCCAGTGGCTTGGCTTCAGGTGAAATAAAATAGTAAACATCGAGTATGTGTGGCGACAAACTAAGGTTATAAATGCGCTAAAAAGGTCCAGTGAAATCTCTGGAAACACACCAAACCAGACAGACAGCATGGTGAAAACACACAGGAATAGCAAAGACCTGTTAGTTTACACACAAAAAAACATGTATGGGTTTTTCTGTGTGGAGCTTGCATGTTGTCACAATGCATGTGTTGGTTTTCTCTGTGCACTCCAGTGTCTTTTACAAACCAAAAACATTCATGTTCGGGTAATCAGCTGATCTATAATTGGCCCTAAGGCCTGGAATATACTTGCTGTTTAACAACGCATACGTGTGTTTAAAATGGCTGCCTCACGTAACTTGCATTGATTTGAAGCATCGCTTGTGCTCGTCCCCCGAAATTAACACGATGCGTCCGAACGCTGCAATATACGAGTAACTAGTAGACGGAGTTGACAAAACAAGCGAGACACACTCACCATGGTGACTCTGTCTCTGGTTTAGAGGTCTTTTACCATCTACGATACTCTAGTGTGCCCCCTCGTGGAACACTCCAGTACTACATGCAGTGCAGCAGCAAGTATGTGAACAAAGACGCAGTCTGCTGCCTGTGGCAGCGCAAGGAAAACAAGTATATTCCAGTCCTAAATGTCAGTGTGTGTGTCCACATGTCTCTGAGTGGCCCCATGATGGACTGGGGACCTGCCCTCTGTGTATCTTACCTCTCTTATCAAACAACCCCTGCAGATTTGCACCAACACCATCCTAAACGAACAGATAAAGAAAATGAGTGGATAGAAAAAGAATGAAATGAGAACTGACTGATGGTGAAGAGAACATAGGAGCAAATATTCCAAAGTAAAGCCCCGTTCAGGGATGCTGATGAGACTCCTACTAAAGGGTGCAGTCCAGGTGCAGCATGGGGAGTCAGGGGGGTTGAGTGTGGAGGTGGGAAGATCTTGTCTTGTGAATGATGTGGTCCTCTTAGCTTCATTAAACTGGTGAACCCTAACCCTTGCTGGTGAGGTTCAGCACCTCCAAACCTGCAACTAAGGCTCTTGACTGGAAATGGATGGATTATCAACTCTGGGTCTTGGGAGAGGAGAGGAGTTTCGGTCACTTGGGGTCTTGTTGGAGTGAGTAAATCCAGGCTGGACAGGGATTGTCTTGGGGTCTCTATGGAGGAGCTGGTAGAGGTTGATGGGGAGAAGGTTTGGGTTTCCCTGCTAGTGCCACAGCGCCGTGACCCACATAAGTGAAGGAGAAGAGTGCTTCAAAAACATCTGCAGTGTCACACAATATTGCAAGAAGTTTCTGTGTGTTGTTAATCACATACTTAGTAGTTTGTAGAGTTTTTGCTCAACATCTGTAAAACTTTCAGGTAAAATCTTTTATTTTTTTCCTTATGAGAGTTTCAATTAGCTGTGGCGGCCATCTTGAATTGGGTTGACTCCAATGGTTAATGAGCTGTAGATGTAGCAGAGGGCTTCTTTTAAATCAGTCAGGTGATTCATCAGATATTTTTGTCCAATTAAAAAAACACACAGAAGGTTGTTATAAATGTTATACTGCTATCCGGTGTACAGATACGTGTATTTGTGGAGCAACAATAATGTAATCTCATTCCAACTACAGCTGAGCAGAATAACGACTATTTCATCAGCAAGCTAATGGTGCGTTCACACCGGCCATAATGTATGCGTCGCCAGCGTCAAGTTTCAATGTTAAGTCTATGGTAAGGCGCGTCAGAGCTGCGTCAAAGTCCTTGCGTCGCTTTGTGAGCGTTGGGCGCGTCAAAGCTTGATAATTTTCACGCTTTTCAAGCTTTGACGCAAACGTCAAAGCTTGCAACGCAAACGTCAGAGCAAGTTCATCTCGCTGAACTTTCGGCGTTGCTTTGCAAGCGTCAACCAATCAGAGCGCGAGTTGATACGTCAAAGCAGAGCGAGGGAAGAAGGCAAATTCATTCAGCAATGGAGGACAAACTGATCGTAGCTGTTTGTAACCATCGTGAACTTTATGACCCGACCTGCTACGCCTACCGAGATCGGAATAAAAAGGACCTTGCTTGGAGGAAGGTTGCTGGAGAACTTGGCGTGTCGGGTGAGTGTTTTTTCAACGTTTATGTCGCCTTGCTAGCGAAACTGTTGATCTCCACAATGTTCAGCCACAGTAGTTTTCCATTGTAAACTGACACTTCCGGGCTGACGCAAGCGTCAACGTGAAAAACGTATGCGTTGTTTGACGCATACTTTATGGCCGGTGTGAACGCACCATAACAGCTATGCTAATCAACACCTGTAGGAAATGATCTGAGGGGTATTTATATTTTTTAATAATGAAAAAGATCCATTTGTTTTCATTAAAGGGGGCGGAGTTTAAAACTTGCCCCGACACCCACCACTAGAGAGCACATGTTCGGTATTAATCTGAAACCAAATCTTTAATAAAACCAAACCAAACTGAACATGCTCCAAGCTGCATGCAGCTAAAGCGCTACTCTCAACACCGGCTCGTCTTACCGTCTGTCACCATGGAGAACAAAGACTGAGCACCTGCTTCTGCACACAGAGAGACGTGACGCACGCTCACCTTCAGCCGGGGTCACTGTCACATTCCTTAGGAAAAGACAGATTGCCTGTCACACAGGTGTTCTCCTCACTCATACCCTCCTCTACACACACACACACACTGGGCATTAATCATTGCAGTCTGGTGGAAACGTACAGGTGAAACTAAAGTAATGCTCCTTAAATGTGGCTGTAACAGCTTCCTGTTTGTCATGTGATCAGGTCAGATTTATGTTCCTCACAGGTAGATCAGAACATATAATATATATATTTAGAGTTCTTAAATAACAATGTTTCCACTTTGCAGCCTGTTACTGATCAGACTTGACAAACCCGGAGGTCCCGCTCCGTCCCCCCCACCCCCGGTGAGGAGCATCTCGGTGTTAAAACGGGGAACAGATTTATTAAGCGGTAATTGTTGGTGTGGATGTCTCTCTATCAAACAGGAGCTGAGGTTACTGACACTCTGCTGAGTGCTAACTTTTGTCAGCTGGCAGATTCACAGCAGACAACCTCCTACTGGGGACAGAATATTTTCTAAAAGTTGCAAAGTTGTTGCCACCACTTGAAAATTGCCCCTTGTTTCCTACATGGGGGGGGGGGGATTGTTTTCACTTCCAGCAGGCAGATGATTAATGACAAGGGGACGATAGAGAAGGGAGAGAGGGAGAAACAGGAGGATGGATTAAAGCAAAGGAAGGGGGTTGGGGGCCTAAAATATCCTGATTGGGGGTGGGGGGGTTGCCTTGCTTGTCTGTGGACAGAATCTGTTCACAAACCGGGACGCATACGACACCTGACTTACTGTAGATAACAGGAGAGGCTAAGAAAAGTCAGGCTTGTCTATTTGTGGAGAATCCGTCGTGGACCTGCTGCGAGTCAACGATGGATCGGAGAGAAGCAGACCAGATCCAGTTACGACACAGGTTTCAGGAAAAACAAAAGTCAGCTACCAGGCGGCGTGCTGGAGCATCAAACCTGACTGTAATCTCAGCCAAAGTTTGTTTTCTTTGGTCTGAACCACACACGGAGCGCTTTCCATCCACTTCCACGTGGATTCCCAGGATTTAATCCCAACTTGACCCCAGACCTTTACATGCATGCACCTTTTGCTGCACACCTTCCCACCGTGCATCTCCTCTGGTGTTCAAATTACTAATACTTCTCTAAAAAAACAACAAACAAATTCTGACAAGCAAATTTTGTTCACACACAGGCATGGTGGATTTACCAGGATACATCGTTTCAGGCTGCAAGGTGCCAGAAGCCTGATGAAATACAGTATGGCCATTTGTGCTGTTAAATATGTTAAATTTGTGTTTTACGGAAAGGTTTAATCAATAGAAATACATCAAAATGCTAAATAGTTAAGATTACCTCCTGAGTTTGGCTGCATGTTACGGATTCACCAACACCAACATGCTTGGTGACCTTCATCTCATGGTTGAGGAGGTTTTGATGGAGACGCAATTGAAAGAAAAAAATGCAAATTTTTATTTGAATTGGTCCTTTAAACGTTAAGCTAGAGGTTTTAGATACAGCCAGGAGAAGAGTTCCAGAAGGACAACTCTTTATTCAGTATTTAGAAAAGAAAAAGGTCTTGTAATTGTTTAAAAATTCATCACCAGGAGAGAGCTGGGTCCTGAATCTCTCACCAGGAATTTCAGATTCATCAACATTCTAGAACCATTTGACTTCTCCCTCGCTAACACCTTTCATGGTTTTGCCATGGCCACAGCCCAGTGACATTCTGGCTTTTTGTAACATATTAAATCAAAATTCACAGCTGCTGTTATAAAGGTTTGTTGAACCTGTCAGAGTTCTTGCCCCGTTCTGCCCCCCTGCTCTCCTCATCTTGCTCCATGGCTGCACAGATCCACTGGGTTAGCTCCGCTGACCCCGGGCCCAAATGTCTACAGATCTGGTCTTGGCCCCTCTGAGCCCGTTGTGCCCTCTGTGATTTATATATCTGACCTGAATTTACAGCTTGTGCATCTCTCTGTTAACAGAGGGAGAAGAGAGAATGGCAGTGGTGGAGGATGAACTGATGCACAAGTTTGTTATTGCATGCACAAATGTACCAAAGGTATCCTTAAATGTGTGTATGTGTGTGTGTGTGTGTGTGTGTGTGTGTGTGTGTGTGTGTGTGTGTGTGTGTGTGTGTGTGTGTGTGTGTGTGCGCGTGCGCGCGTGTGTGTGGGCATTCCTCAGCCACAGCACCTGGCGCAGAGGAGAGCTTATAAATTCCCACGATAAGGAGAGGGGAAGTGTCACATAGCTGGGTGTCATTTTTTTAAGATGTGAGAAAATGCTGCCCAGCTTGGTTTCCTCATGAAATGAAGCGAGGATGAAAACAGTGGGAAGTTCTCCAAGGCTGCGTAAAGTTTTACCGATAGAGCTGAAAGTTAGAAAAGGTGGAAAAATCAGCTGAACATCAGACCCCTGCAGTGTTGTCATGATGCTGCAGCTGGTGATAAGCTCCCTCGCTAGGTTCATGGAGTCGCTGGTGGTGTGTTAACAAACAGCCTCTAATCCATGGATGTAACACACACGCACATGCACACACAAACATATTTATTCATTTTTGACAAATACTCCTAAATTAAATATAATATCAGTCAATTTTGATTTTTAACTATTAATAAAAGGCCCGTTTTCACTATTGGGTAATTTTACCTGAACTTCCCGGCATATGCGAGTCTCCACTTCACCATACTGGCTGAAAGACCATTTTCCTGGCCATTTCAGGAACCAGCGAAGTACCTGAGCAGGTGTATGTAGTCAGAAATGTCCAGGTACAGCCGCTGGGCAGGACTTGTGGTTAACTCATGCTGATTGGTTGTAACTCAGCAGGAGATTATATCATCGGATGTCACCAAACAACCAGCATTTGTAAAGTTGGAAGAGTTGCTGGTGAAGCGGAATGGAAGGAAAAGGAACTATAAGCAGCATTCATGCTGCTTTAAAATTGATGCTTCTAAACTCCCAACACCAAAAATGGTAAATGGTAAATGGCCTGTATTTGTATAGCGCATTCTTAGGGTTCTACAACCCCCCAAGGCGCTTCACAACACAATCAGTCATCCACCCAGTGGCGGCCGGTGAGTTTTTTTTTGGGTGGGGCGCTAACCACATATCACCACTAGGGGACGCCAAATTACCATTGATTCTTATGCATCAGCGTCACACAACTGACGGTCACAGTAGCGCTTCCGGCAACAAAGTTATTCAAAAAGTCATCTTTTTGACAAAAACGTTCTTAATATTCATCCATTCACCCATATATTACACAAACTGCACACACGCTTAAGGGGAGTAGGCTAATCTAATCAATAGAATCCACTTTCTACCAACACCCAATAAGCTGTAAAAAAACGTGAGGCCGTAAAATAGACGCTACACGTATCCAGAAAAACACACAGTGACACAACGCAAGATATTCACAGAAGCAGGCGTTTATATTAAAGCAAGAAGAATAGAAGTACCACTCTTAGTTCAAACCGTATGGAGCGGTGCTAGCCGCTAACGAGGCAGCATGCTAATTTCCTGAAGCCAAAAGCTAAAATGAGGCTTACCTTGCAGGTTATGGCCATAATCCGTGTGGTGTAGTAAAAACAATCCACTCGGTTCGTGAAGTTCTATATCCTGAGCTGATCAGACTGTTTGCTGGCATTGTTTTGCTGGGAAAATGTCCTTGTGTAACTTCTCCCTCTGTCCTGTTTGTTGCTTTATTTTAATGTCCGGCTGGTCGGGTCCAAGCTCTTTAAGGCCAAGTTTTTCCTGTTGTGTCCTCCTACTAAACGGCTCGCTTTTCAAAGACGCAACTGTATTTGTTTTCTCCATAGTTGAGGTGTGCACGGCAGCAGCTACAACAACAAACTGAACTAGCACGACGCGCTAGCCTGTGGAAAGTTTCCCCCTCTGGGCAGGGTGAACAACCTGACCAATGAGCGATCTCCTCCCCCTGGTCTGAGCAGAATTCACCCGGTGAGGCGGCGACGATCGCTAAAAGATGCGACCAACCGCTCTCCTATTCTTTCTCGTTGTGGACGGTTTGGGGACCCACTGCACATGCGCCAGTTAGCCCATATTAAGTCAATGGTAAAGATTGCTGCGCCCGCGAGAGGACACGTGACAAGTACGTCGACGATTCGGCCGTGTTAAAAGTAAAAA
>SSNS01000189.1:147019-159973 GCA_006937985.1 Aphyosemion australe
TTAGTTGCATTGTCAGACGCCATGCTTCCACAGCGCACTGCTGCCCTCTGCTGTTTCTTTCAGGTTACAGTCATAGTGCAAACGCGTAACTCAGAGCTCGTATGTCCCTAAATAGCTACCGTATTTCAAGATAGAGGATGACCATGGAGCGTCGACCACAATTTATGTATTAAAAATGTAAAATTTGAAGCTGAGAGGAATATTTAGAATTGATGTTGGTGAGAAATATTAATGAAAAAGGACAAGTTTGTGCACTGGATGCACAGAATTTGGTAGTAAACAGGTACAAATATTACACATTGTGGCTTTAATGTCCGTAAATGCTGAGGTCAGTGTGAGCATCCTGTCACTGTATCCCGATTGATCATGCGCCCTGGCTGCTTGGCCACAGGGATAACCCTTTGGCTGACTGATTAGCGTGTGTGACTATCACCCGGGAGTCTGGGGATCAAATCCCACCCGGACCCTCGTTTCTCCACCTTGCCACACTAGTAAAGTCCTGAAAGAGCTGAATTTGTATGGAGACACAACAGCTGAGAGGACCGAGCCAATTGTCCCTATTGGTTAATGAGCTCAGCCCGGTTAGCCAACAAGATTTTAAAATTGTCAGAAGATTTTAAAAACATGGGAGACTCATCATGCGGTGGTGATAAAAAAATCACTGCTATAACAGTTTTGATCCTATAGTGTGTGGTGTTTAGCCACACGGCAAAATCTACACACGAACAAATTTCACCAACATTCGACGGTCAGACGGGTAGTATCGCAAAATCTCTCCAGATCACTCATAACACCACACATGGCAGGAATCTCTGATATTTATGTTTAGAATCATTCCGGTGATCGGGTACTTCCTTAAGATTGTTCAAAGGGGAAAATCGGGTCAAAAAGTCTCAGAACCAGGTCTAGTAGAGGAACATTGAATACATTCACACGGGTACTTTTCTCCTACAGCGGTCACTGGTTATTGACTCTCTTGAGTGAAACAAAAAAATAGGAAATGTTTTTATTTGTTGGTTTCCCTGAAATGTCCTAAATGTTTACCTGTGATGAGGACACATGAGGTGAGAGGTCTCATTTTTTCATGAATATAAATTATTCCTAAAGTATTATAATTGCACCTGTTATTATACAAACCAGGATGTTCCAACTGGTAATTAGGAGACTCTAACCATCCCACCAGGCTTTCCTAACAAGACAGCTCACATTTACGCACATGTACGGGAACATGGTGAATATCAGTGTGAGAAATGGATCCTTTGTGGTGAAAGTAAAAAGTAAACAAACAAACTATTATGCCGAATGTCATCATCTCCCTGCTGGGTGTTTGCCGGCGGGGGTCAAAGGGGTAGAGGGGAAAACCAGAGTGGAAATGTCATAAATCAGAAGGATTTTAGAATCTGATGACAAACCTAATTCCTGTCTGAAAAGAGCCGGACTGCACCCCCCAACTGTCATCGAAGCTGCCCTATAAACATCGCAGCTGTCACCCAAGCTCGTACGGACCGCGAAGGACATGCCTTCATGCCTCTCACATGCTCTTTCCCCGGGCCAATTCTGGACTGGAGGGGCCGGCAAATTCCACTTTGCATTTTGTCACATTCGTCCACAGTGGGGGCTGGAGTGGGACCCCGTCTGTGACACCCCCCTACACACACACACACACACACACACACACACACACACACACACACACACACATATCCTCAACACCACTGTGCACCATCTGCTACGAGCAGTTACTGCAGAATTACTTAGTCTTAGTCTTAAATCGGTTCAGAAGAAGCTTGTGAAGTCTTGAAGGAAAATGTGGGTGAGACTTGGGGGACGGTGGGGGTGGAGGGGGTTGACACACAGTGCTAAATGTTGTCACTGCGAAAGGTGAGTAGAGGAGCTTTAGGAGCCATTTTCCACTCAACAAACGCTTTGCCACTCACACACGCGCGCACACACACACGCACACACGCACACACACACACACACACACACACACACACACACACACACACACACACACACACACACACACACACACACACACACACACACACAGGCCGTAGTAATGAGATAGGTCCCCCTGAGCCTTTAACTTTAACCTGCAAGCAGACGAGATCCTCACTGATGTGTAGCTCACAGATACACATCAGTGAAGTCCAGCTGACACACATGTAAACAAAACAGATCACCTCAGCCTAGATCCACTTTAGGTTTTCCCATGTGTGTGTGTGTGGGGGGGGGGGGGGGGGCTCATCAAGTCATCATGGTGGGATGAGCCCCAGAGGTTGAAAAAAAGCATGAGGTGATCTGTATGCAACACAATGAAGAAGTGGTAGAGATGTTTTGCTCAGCCTGCACCTCATCATTGGACCATGATGTTGGATTCTGTGGTTTCTGCCAACCAGTGACTCCACTCTCTAGCTAACCAGTGACTCCCCCCCAGCTAACCAGTGACACCACCTCAACCAACCAGTGACTCCACCCCCTAGCTAACCAATGACTCCACCGCTAACCAACTAGTGACTCCACCGCTAACCAACTAGTGACTCAACCCCAACCAACCAGTGACTCCACCGCTAACCAACTAGTGACTCCACCTCCTAGCTAACCAGTGACTCCACCCCAACCAACCAGTGACTCCATCCCCTAGCTAACCAGTGACTCCAGCCCAACCAACCAGTGACTTCATCCCCTAGCTAACCAGTGACTCCACCTCCTAGCTACCCAGTGACTCCACCCCAACCAACCAGTGACTGCACCCTCTAGCTAACCAGTGACTCCACCCCAACCAACCAGTGACTCCATCCCCTAGCTAACCAGTGACTCCAGCCCAACCAACCAGTGACTGCACCCTCTAGCTAACCAGTGACTCCACCCCAACCAACCAGTGACTCCACCCCCTAGCTAACAATGACTCCACCGCTAACCAACTAGTGACTCCACCCCAACCAACCAGTGACTCCACCCCCTAGCTAGCCAGTGACTCCACCGCTAACCAACCAGTGACTCCACTCTCTAGCTAACCAGTGACTCCACCCCCTAGCTAACCAATGACTTCACCGCTAACCAACTAGTGACTCCACCCCTACCAACCAGTGACTCCACCCCCTAGCTAACCAATGACTCCACCGCTAACCAACTAGTGACTCCACCCCCTAGCTAACCAGTGACTCCACCGCTAACCAACTAGTGACTCCACCCCCTAGCTAACCAGTGACTCGACCCCAACCAACCAGTGACTCCACCCCCTAGCTAACCAGTGACTCCACTGCTAACCATCCATCCTCTTTTATCCAACCAGGGAATCTTCCCCTAAGCCAATCAGTGCCCAGCACAGTACACTTGGACCCACAGCAACGTCGGTTCTTAAAAAGAGGTGTTATCCACGTAACTGTTACTAGAAAAAAAGTATCGCGTCAGAACGGTGCCAAAACTATGTTTTATATATATAAATATTAAATATTAAGAAATAATCATGAACACTTGTTTTTTACAGACAAGGGTTACGAACCGCCATTGTGGTCCATGAGGAAGCCAATGAGGGAGGGGGTAAGGAGAGGACAGAACGTACCAATCAGAGGACAGAGCAGATCAGCCACAGGCCCCGCCTCCAGAGTGCCAAAATTCCAACAGCCGAGCGAGCAGAATCAGAAACTGAGAGCGCAGTGAGGCTGCCGAACACGCGGTGCGGCTGCCGCGTGCTCATGTTTTCCTCTGCCGTGTGCTCGTGGGCCAACGCCGGAACGCAGGTTTGTCACTTGTGCACATCCTTGTGTGCTCACAGACACAGTTTGCTCTCTCACAGTTTACAAATGCCCTCTCGCGATGTATATTTTCACTCGAGATGTAACTTCCTTGCGCCAGTCACATTCGCGTGCGCAACGTTTGGCACCGGTCTGACGCAATAAAAAACCTGTAGAACCATGTAGAGCTGAGCTAAGCTGAGTGGGCGCTAGTGGAAAAGGGCCAACAGCCAGTCATGTGATTTGGTGGTGATTTAATACTCACACCTGAGGTCAACATAGAATCTTTAATTAACCTGCATGTTGTTGGTTGACGGGAGGAAACCAGTCCACCCAGAGAACATGCAGCTCTACACAGCTGAGCTTCAAACAGGAGACCTTTCTGTGTCACCGTGTAGGAAACCATTTCCCAACACCGCTCCTCTGGATTCCAGCCTCAGACGGTTTAGATGTGAACGGCCACAGCACGTCATAAATAAGAAGAGAGTTGAGGGCCCTCCTCCAGAGTAATTTACTCAACATGTTGCGCTTCATGTGATCCTGCCTGAGTGCTCGCCATATGTACACACACACACACACACACACACACACACACACACACACACACACGGTCTGTCTTTGTGTCTGTACAAACTTTAACCTGGTGCTGATCGTTACAGAGAAAACAAGAACTTCTCTGCTATGGGTTTCCTGTGAAGAAGCTATATGTCCACTATGGAAAGCCATTTCACTCAAAAATAAATAAATAAATGTAACGATGAAATCAAAATTAAATAGCGATTAACAAATGTTTTTAATGGGGAGTTTTTTAGTCAATTAAAGCATTTATTTATTTATTTATTTATTCAGGGGCGACGGTGGCAGAGCTAGTGCCTACCCAGTAACCAGAGGGTTGCAGGTTCAAGCCCCACTCAGTCTGTCGCAGTTGTTGTGTCTTTGGGCATAGCACTATACCCACCTTGCCTACTGATGCGTGTGAATGGGTGAATGACTGGTTGTGTTGTAAAGCATAAGGCCATTTATTTGTTTATTTTTTTATGTGTTTTTGTAAAGCTATGTTACGTATTTCAGGGAATTTTATTTTTTAATTCTGTTTTTATTTTAGGGTCTTTTTATTCCATTTTCTTAAATTCAAATGAGGGGGCGGAGTCTCCTCTGTGGATCAGGTCTGGTCAGAGTGCAGGTAAGCACATCCAGGTCCTTACATTTTAATGCTGAGCCAATCATGATGAAACACAGCCTCAGTAGCTGCAGGATGTTCCTAGCCTGGCAAGCCATCCTACATGTGAAAGGCAAGAATTTGGTCTAATTCACTAGGCTAGGATGTTCCTACATTTCCTAGTTTGTATTTTTATTTATAAAGTTACACCTGTTTGCAAACTATTCAAGCCCAGAAATGTTCTCATACCATTCAGGTTGACTCCTTTATTTGACATATGAAATATAAAGTCACTAAAAGGGGGTTGCTACTAGCAGACAGTAACAGTATGTTTTTGACTTCCTGCACTCCTGAAGAACAAAACAAGTTATATATCTCCAGAAGTTCCCCACGTGTGTTTTAAATTACCTAAAGTGTCGACGTCTGAAGGGCTGGACGAGTCTGGAGCCTCCTCTGACCTTAAAGCAGCTTCAAACACCTTTGAAAACACATTTAGCTAAAGTAGGAACTCCTCCTTCAACACCTTCTGCTGCTCTGTAGCCACAACAGAGATGTTATCAGCCGCTGCTGCTGCAGCTAATGAAGATAACAGCCACACAGGAGGGAAGGAGACCCAGAGCAGGCAGCTCTCTGGTTCCCACCACCAAAGGCTGCATTGTCATTGTCAGGAAGGCGACCACAATAATAGTCTTGTAATTGGCTTTAAGTGGATTAAATGCCAGAGAGGGCAGAGCAGCTTCAGCCAGAAATGTGGAGTTCAAACACAACCTGTCGTCCTGAGCGTGAGGTCTCACTCTCAGCCCCAGACGTGGTTGTCGGACAAACGCTGTGCTCTCAAAAACACAGAGCTGTCATTTATTACAGCTTTTTAATCAGTTTGGTTCTTTAATCCCATACATTTGCTGCTTGTTGTGCATAATCTGACCATTATCAAAAAGAGAAGAGTTGGTGGTTCAATCCTGGCATGTTGGAGAGTCCTTGAGCAATAGTCCCTGATTCAGAAACCAGCGTGTGAACGGATGAATGTGATTTGTGGCCAGGAAGACTTAGGAAGCAACCACTTATCTAAGGATGGAGCATCAGGTCCAGACCTCCCTAGCCTCAAAGACAGTCTCCAGCTCCTCCTGAGGGATCCAGGAGCAGCTTTGGAAGAGCTGGCTCTGTTTTTTTATTCATGCAGTGATGGAAGTCAGCAGCACCTGTAGACCCTCACTCATGTGCAGTTTTAGCCTCTGTGTGTCCCAGTTTAAACACTGTAACTAAAGGCTGGAGCCGTTCACACAGCACACACATCCCAGCCTGCTTTGGTCCTCCAGCTGTGCATTTCAGAGACTTAAAAGAGGGTTTGGCCCAGTTCAAGCAGTTGTTCCGTGTGTTTCTGACAAAGGTTTCAGGAGCTCAGCGAACATGTGCAGCCGCTCCAGATTACACCAGAGAGAAGGAAAGAGGAGCCCGGCTTCCTGTTTTCCTCTCCGAGCACACGTCGTAATCTGAGCTTAGCCAAGCTGCCGGGCAGCACAATGAGCGCGGGTGTGATTCAGCTTTCAACAGGCCTGTTACCAGGGATTAGCCCGCTGCGGTTTAATAGCGTGATCCCGACCACAGTACAATGTTGTTTTATCAGAGTAATGAGTCGGACACTTTGCTCTCTGACGGCTTCGGAAATGTCACCATGAAATTTTTGCGAATCTGTCCCTGGCCGCGGCCCAGCCGCTGCAGGTGAGGTCCGTGACACAGCGCAGCTGTCACCCTCAAACTCGCATTCAGACACGCACCGGCATGTACGGCCACCATAGATAGATTGATGGGGACAAGGGTCGGGGGGGGGGGGGCTGCAGCGGACACGCTCTCAAGCCCACATAGGCAACAGCGTTTTATGTGACAAGCATTATAAAGGTGATTTATGGAGCACATGTGTGTCCGGCTCAGGCTTTACCAGAATCTGTAGCTGCGTTTTCTAATCAGTCTCATTGTTCGTAACGTTTCTGGTCTGAGTGTTAAATAAACTCCCCGCGAGGCTAAAGAGCACCGAAACCTCTCAGAGGCCCCAGCAGGGGCGAGAGCGGAGAGCCACAGCAATATCGGCTTGTATAGGATCGTTCTAGACGGATAGCTCAGCTGTGGGGTTCTGAGTAAAAGTCTAGATAAATAAATAAATAGCATCCTACAGAAAGCTTCCTGAATGGCTTTTGTTTGGAGAAACAGAGATTAGATTCCTGAAGCCTGGTGAGCTAATGCTAATTACTGCTGTAACCAATAATAGCTGTAGGAGATGTTGGTCAGACTTCTATCAGTTCTGAGGGATTAAAAAAGTTGTTTCTCAAAACTGATGCTGTTCACTACAGGTGAGATGGTGCAAACACTTCAGTGTTCCAGACTTGTTCTCTAGTATATTGATGCAAATCCAGGCGTGTTGTCCTGTAACCGTACAGATTTTATGCAGACTTAACGGCTGATTTAATTCATAAATAAACTGTCTTCATGTTTTCTTGTGTTCCTCTAAACAGTTATCACTACAGCATCAAAACTTTAATATTATTGTTTTTTAAGGACAGCTGATGAACCCTGACCTGTTTCGGAGCTGTTTCAAGTCGGGTTTTCTGTGGAACTCGGTTAAAACACGTTTCCATAAACCCTCTGTCAGCATTTTCTGTGTAAAACAAAGAAAAGTGAATCTGTGCTGCGGAGAAGTCAGAGGTCTGTTGCTGCAGAGGAAACGACCAGAGGGTTAAACGTGTCGACAGTGGCTTTTGTCCGTTCAGCTAAAGGATTAATCAGAAACATTTTGACCCAGCTTGACCTGACTGTGCACACCGCTCTGATGCTGCAGCGCTGCAGGCCTCACTCTCACATCAGGCCTCCGTGGGGGTTTCAGCATCCGGGTCACCTGCCTGATCAGTCACCCAATCCTCTGGATCTCTGAGGACGTGAGTGCACGCCTCGGTGCTGCACCGGACCTCTCTCATTTAGACCCAGCTGGACGTCTTTGCTCTCAGCAGGCGTGGTACCGTGGGACAGCCCTGGACTGGTCTGTCTTTATCAGAACCACCTGCCAGACGGGAGGACCGTACGTATCTCTGACATCTTTTTTTCCCTCTGGAGGAAGAATTAAAATCCAGTTTTCCCTGTATGATTGGCTTTAAGGACTACTTTAAATATTGCTCTTGTTTACATGATGCATACATTTTCATTATTTTCTTCACTCACTGTTCCACCTTAAATTGCGTCTGCAAGAAAATTCCACTTTATAGCAAATGTCCCTTTGATAGTTGAGGATATTTATAATGCAGTGAAAACATATTATATGTTAGATTATGTTAATGCTCATTGTCCTTCCAACTGAAATGTTTATTTTTGAAACTTTAGATGAAATAAGGGTTAGGGTTAGTTGGCTCACTATTTAGCAGGAAACCGGCCAGTTTTGTGTCTTTCTCAACCTTAAACAACCACACAGGAAATAAAACTGGGAAATGGACCCAGAACATGACAAGCTCTAGAACACATCCCTGAGTAACTCCACTGTGACATGACATTTTTGATCATTGACTTGGTTCTAACTCAACATTTCTGTTTGGTTTTGTGTTTTTCTTGTAATAAAGTTTGAGAAGAGATATGTGTTTGGACCCTTTTTTTAAATCAAAACAAAGCTAATATAAAAACTTTTCTGAAGCACTGAGACAAACCGACACCAGCTGACGTGAGAGATCTGGACTCCTACGGGTCGCATCTCCAGACCCTGCTCTCTCCTCCTCCTGACATCTGCATCATGGCTCTATCATCCCCAAAATGGTTTCAAGATGTTCCTCATAGAAGAAAAGAAGGTTGGTGTGGATGAGCTGAAGGTAAGAGAAGAAAAACACAATGATTTAGTGTTTTAATACACGTGTCAGACACGTAGTAACACCTCAGAGCAGCGTCTGCTGTAGCTGTGATTTAAGGCCAGAACAGACAAAGCTGAGGAATCTGGAGCATAAGAGAGGATTAAACACAAGAGGGCAACAGTTTACCAGGAACTCCTCGTATCAACTCACTCTTTATGAAAAACAGACTCACTGATCTCAGAATTAACTCTGTGTTTTTGGTCTGAAATGTGTTCAGAGGGACAGAAACATGGCTGACACTGAGATTATGGGATTCCTCTCAGTCAGCGTGCTGTCACTCAAACCAGACTCAAAGCTGCACCACAGCCAGAGGAGCTTGGATCTCCACTTGTCCCAGTTTTATGACTCCATAACTATAATCAGTCAGTGGAGCCTTTTCCTTGTTTTTATCCTAATTGGAGAAGCAGCAACGAGCGCCAGAGCTTGGTCGTTCTTCTCCGCTGATGAAGAGTTTATGCTTTGTGTTGTAACTTAGCCTCTCCCTGCAGATTCGTATGACCTGGGCTTGTATCAGAACAATAATGTGAATAATTATTGGAAATAAGTCCAGATAGATGGAGTCGAGCCAAATCGTGAAATCATGGGCTCCTCTTTGGTACATCACCCGGCTCATTATTTGAAGTCATGCTTGGAAAACAGGTGTTTCTAATACTGGCTCTCTGTCTCCACGGCCCCTTCGGTTTCTGATGGAGGGTCAGATATGATATTTCACGCTCGGAGCCGTGCACAAGATAGGAAGTGACTGGGGAGCGCCGCTCACAAGACATCCGTGTAATGGATGCTGATTGGCCCTGGCTGAATCCCTGGAGCGTCAGCAACGAGGGGGGAACCACAACGCTGGTGCAGGCCTGATCCTAAATACACCCCCCACCCCTTCCTGGAGATTTAAATGATTATAGGAGATCTTTCTGTCTTTTTAAACAGGTGCCACATTTTCGTGCACACAGCAGTGCTGCTGATTGCACAAGACCTTGATTCTTTATTCTCGTGTTAAACAGAACCAGCAGGGAGGAAAATTGGTCTGTTTCTGGGCCTTTTTCCTCCCACTTTAGTTTATGATTGATGCATTGCGTCAGGGTTTGAAGCCTGTAATGTGGAGCAGAGCAGATGTGAGTGCGCTCCTCGGTGTGCAGTATCACTGGCTGCTTTCTGGCCTTGAGGCTGACCAACCAGGTAGAGCAGCTTCCAGAGTTACAACGCAATCTGCATCTGTGAAAAAATAGAAAGCACATTTCACTCAGGATCACCGTGAGGACAACCTGGTGACATCAGAGCCACCAGTGATGGGAAAGGCTGTGTGATGTAAGCTCAAAATGATCATCCAATCACATTTAAGGAAAAGCTGTTTCCAGGCAGGGTTTTAGAACAGATCTGTGAGGTGTTGGTTCATTACTGACTAATGATAAAACAAAGTACTCAGGACTCTTGGTCACCATCTCTGGATTTACCTAAGAATTAAATGCAGATCCTAATAAGGACAGTAATATTATAATAAAATTATGTGTGTGCAGCATCAGCTGTAAAGGGTTTCACTTCTTTAACACCAGCATGTTTTGCGCCGAGGACCAAAGTTGCATCCATTCAATCACACTGCAATGATGTCAGATCTCCACGACTCCAACCACAGCTGGAGAGTTCATCGTCTGCTGCAGGGTTCTTACACCAACTCAAATCCAAGCACGTTTAAAGACCAAGTTCACTCATTTGGTCAACACATCTGCAGTAGTCTTTAGTATAAATGAATGCCTTGAGTCAGTTTCTGTGGGAAAAAAGCTCTGGCGCTCCTGTTTCAGGTAGAAGTGAGCCAAAGCAGAGGAGCAGAAAACGGCAGGATGTGGAGCCTTTTTCCTGATATGTGGACATCTCTCCTCTGATTGGCTAACAGCAACATGACTCTACCACAGACTCTGTTTGCTCTGCAACATTGATGTTTTATCTCCACAAATAACACAAGCCTGGAGGAGTTCTGCTGTGTGGTGGAGTTGCTAATGCTAACAGTTAGCTTCTACTAGCTGAGACGTTCTCTGCTGTTTCCAACCAACAACAAACTTCCCCGTCGTGAGTCCATAAATGTTGAGTGACTGTGTGACATAGCTCTGTCAAACTTTTCTAATCCGAGTTTCCTCGTGTATTTTCTATTGCAGCTGATGCAGGAAATAGGGGTAAAAGCAGGGTTTGAATTATGCACAGTCTTCCGGGGGACTCCCCTGGGGGGAGCCTCGTGAGAATGCCATAAGGGGGGATGTGTGACATTGCCCATCATCTTTTTGGGGGAGCCGGGTTCCCCCTAGCTCCCCTGTAATTCAAACCCCCGGTAGAAGACTATTTTTATATTTAGCCTGCATGTGAAACTCAGAGTGACTGATCATACTTCACAAATAACAAGGAAAATTGTTTCTCAGTGAACTTGGCCTTAAAGCACTTTAAAAGGGAATTTTCCAGATTTACACAAATGGAAACTATGCATCTGTGCCCAAAATGATTCCTCTTCCCTGTTTCATGACAGTAAAATATTGGGCTAAAACCAGTTTTAATTAGTTTCAAAATCTTGAAATATGATGTCAACCTCCATGAAAACCCTGCTACTGGTATCATTTTGCATTGATTCACTGGTTAAAACAGCTGATATAATAATAATAATAATAATAATAATAATAATAATAATAATAATAATAATAATAATAATAATAATAATAATAATAATAATAGTTATTTTTAGTAAGTATGAATGAATAGGTAATAGAATGAAAAAAATAACCAGAATCTGAATAAAGGAGCTGATTATTTATCACACCTGCACCATGAGGAGTCTGTACCTGGCACGTGTTTGCATTATGCTCCACCATAGAGATGGTGTCATAGAGGTGGTATTACACTGTGTATAAAGTGACCTGCGTTATAATTTACTAATGGTCCATAAACTGAAGACAGTCCGTGTGTATGAAGTAAAATGTTTATTTGGGGTTTTACGTGCTTGGCACTAATATTTACATTTATTTTAAAATTGCTCCAAAAAGAAAAAGAATGACTTTATTTCCATTTTTCACTCATTTTTAATAACACATTGGGTGGTAAAATTGCTATATTGCCCAACACTTAAATACACACCACAACACAAGGTACTCTCTTATGCTATTGCTTACGTTTAAACTTTTCACACAACTTTTGAAGCTTATGTCATTGATGCATTCACCATCTCATATATACTTGAAAACAAAATTCACTCAAACTTAGGGAAGCCCTTTATGTCCATGAGGAAGACACAGATGAAGATGCATGTTGGAGTCCTGAACAGGACCTGTTGGGCTCTGCAGCTACAACAGCCTGATTCCTCACTTCCTGCATAAACGCTCATTTCTAAACCCAAAAGGCACAAGTGCTGCATGGAGCAAATCTGTGGATCACAGTGGAAGTTGTTTTGGTTACAGATGGCAGGAAGACCAGCTGGCCTTTGAGTCTCAGCATTAGGAGTCACCTAAAGAAGCTCTCTGTTATTGCACCGTAATGTTTCACGTCCTTCAGAACCTGAACCAGTTCCTCTCTTTGAGCTGAGTTTGTTGTTTCTTAGCTGTCAGAAGCTAAGCGTTGAGCTACTGACCAAAGGTTTGTCTTCATTAACACACAGAGACTTAAATAGTAGTTTCTACCATAACATGTTAAAATGCTGCTTCAAACTCAGCATCAGACCTTTTTGGTAACATGGAGCCTAGTGAGGTTCTGTCACTGTTCCTACACCATGTGCATGGACATCTGAGAAGAGGGGCCGTACTGACGTCCATCACAGGAGCTGCTGCCCTGCTGGCCACCGGTGGCGTTGCCGATCATGTGCATAGTGTCCATGCTTCCATTGGACAGGTACTGGCGCTCAGGGAAGGCTCCTGCCGGAGCGGAGGAGCACAGCAGTCCTCCCTGAGGCTTCTCGGGGCTGGCGGCCAGGCGAGGGGAGGTGGGGAAGTTGTATCCATACAGGTTGTAAGGGTTATGAAGGGAGAAAGCGTTGTAAGAGCCTTGTTGGACGTGGTGGTGGCTGCCACCAAACATGTGAGCAGAGGAAGGGGTGGATCCTGCTGAGGAGGATGACGCAGAGCTGGAGCTGCCACCGGCCTGCATCACATACTGAAGCTGAGAGGCGGGGAACGAGCCCAGCTGGCCGCTGTAGGCATCCATCTTTCCA
>SSNS01000189.1:165325-182717 GCA_006937985.1 Aphyosemion australe
GAACAAGTTATTGTTCTTGTGGGCTTAGGAGGGAAATTCAGACCAAACTCAGACAGAGAACTCCCTACGTTCTCCACAGTGAGACCAAAGCACCGCGACATGAACTGGAGGAGCAGAGGCGTCAGACGGTGTCGGCCCCCGCCTCTCCTCGCCTCAGGCCTCGGTCTGCTCCTGATTAATCTGAGGGTGAGTACACCTCCCCAGAGCCAAACACCCCCAACCCTCTCCAACAACAGAGGGGGTCATTTCAAAGCGAGGCTGCAGGAGAGGGAAACACCTCTGAATATCAAACACATTACGCGACAATGTCCCAGACCTCTAATCATACACACACACACGCCAGGACTTAGCCTCTTCTCCCAGACATGATGCACGTTTTAGTCTGCAGACCCTGTTTTACTGAACTCTTCTCCATCTGTGCTGCTCGTTGTTGTTTTTGTGGTCATTTGCCCTGAGATCACCTGTCAATCAAAGGTGTGCGGGTGCTGCTGCAGCGCCTTTTCACTCGTTTCACAAACTTTATTCCTAAAGAAAGGAAACGTCATCTGAATTTACGTCTCGACTTTGGTTTAACACCATGGAAGGCCTTCAGCATCCCTAAGTATCAACAAAACAGCATTGTGAGAATGAAGATGACAGGATTTAGGTTTTCCTCCAGCATCAGGCTTGTTTTAGATTCGTTTTAGGGCTTTCTTCACCAGTTTTATTGGAATATTTCAGCCATTTTGAAATATGTTTCTTTATAAAGTTATAAATATGTACTATCTTACATGTAGAAAGCATCCTGAATGGCCTCTGTTCAGAAAAACAGAATTTACACTTTGGTCTTGGCTGCTAGTTGTTAGCTCATCCTTCCTGTAGGACTCTATTTCTCTGAGCAGAGGCCATTCAGGATGCTTTCTACATGTAAGATAGTAAATGTCCCTTCCACAGTAAAACAATCCTTTAATTTAAATGTGCATATGTGGGTTTTTGATTGGTTCTAAAATAAACTTCATTCTTAAATTGAAATTATTTTATTATATTTAAAGGGGACGTATTATGCAAAACTCAACTTTTGCATCTTCTGTGCTCCCACATGGGTCTCTCCTGCCTCTACAAACACTCAAAATAAGAAAAAACCCCGTCCATCCGTTTTCTGTCAGTGTTTGCTTTTAGGAATTATGTGCCTAAAACAAGCCGTTTCAAAGAGTCCCTGTTTGTGATGTCACAAATGCGAAAAGTAAAATAGAGCGATTTGCAAGAGAGAGCTGCTGCTGGAGGAGCAGCGGCTGTACTCCGAGCCCCTCCTGGATATCGGAGCTTCTCAGCTTATAGCAGCCTGAGTGGTGGGCGTGGCCAGATCCAGCTTGTTTTCTTAAAGTGACAGAGCCCTGATACGACTCATTCTGGAAGGTACTGAAACGGTCAAGAATAGAGCTGCTGAAATCGCTTCATGTGAGAGGGTTTTAAACTTCATTAACATGTTTAGTATCAACCACAGAACTGTTATAACTTCAGAACAAAGGTCTTCTTTAAACTGCTGCCTCCAGACATCAGTGTGCGTAAAGGGAACTATCATAAAGTCATTAAAAAGATTAAATGTATTCTATTATTTCTCAAAATAGGTTTAATAACAAACTTTGAAGCACATGACTGCTTGATCACCCAGAAAGTTCCTGTCCTTATTCGGCCAGAGGTGAAGTCAGATCTGATGATATAATCTGGAAGGATTCATGGAGCAGCCAGAGGACAGAGGCTGTTTCTAATAAAATGACCCTCATAGGATTTCTCATGGTTAGTAATGATCAATGGAAATCATCTGAGATTTCACACCAGAGGTAAAAACTGTCTAATGACCTTAAAAGATCAGCAATCCCTGGATTGAATTCAAAATAAAAGCTAAAACAGAAGAAGACGTTTCTTTGAGAGAAACTAACAATTCTAACATAAATCCTGTAAAACTGTTTGGTGTGAGGTTTTAAAAGGTTTGGCCCAGCAGCGCTGGTACAATAGGAAGTAACGCATCATTAGGAACAAAACAAAGCCATAAGAATCGGTTCTGACTGCTTCAGCGTTTTATTGGACTTTCCCATCAACCAGCGAGACAGGAAGTGAACAAAAGACAGCAGCTGTGGACCTGCGAGGGTGAAAAAATAAAATACATCTTAAGATGATGTTTGCTTGTGCAGTTTAGTAGCTTTTTGCACAATTTGAGATTTCTATCTGAGAAAAAAGGATAATTTCTTCCATCTCTGACTAAATAATCACCTTTTATGTGACTTTACTGTATTNGTGCAGGCCTGATCCTAAATACACCCCCCACCCCTTCCTGGAGATTTAAATGATTATAGGAGATCTTTCTGTCTTTTTAAACAGGTGCCACATTTTCGTGCACACAGCAGTGCTGCTGATTGCACAAGACCTTGATTCTTTATTCTCGTGTTAAACAGAACCAGCAGGGAGGAAAATTGGTCTGTTTCTGGGCCTTTTTCCTCCCACTTTAGTTTATGATTGATGCATTGCGTCAGGGTTTGAAGCCTGTAATGTGGAGCAGAGCAGATGTGAGTGCGCTCCTCGGTGTGCAGTATCACTGGTTGCTTTCTGGCCTTGAGGCTGACCAACCAGGTAGAGCAGCTTCCAGAGTTACAACGCAATCTGCATCTGTGAAAAAATAGAAAGCACATTTCACTCAGGATCACCGTGAGGACAACCTGGTGACATCAGAGCCACCAGTGATGGGAAAGGCTGTGTGATGTAAGCTCAAAATGATCATCCAATCACATTTAAGGAAAAGCTGTTTCCAGGCAGGGTTTTAGAACAGATCTGTGAGGCGTTGGTTCATTACTGACTAATGATAAAACAAAGTACTCAGGTCTCTTGGTCACCATCTCTGGATTTACCTGAGAATTAAATGCAGATCCTAATAAGGACAGTAATATTATAATAAAATTATGTGTGTGCAGCATCAGCTGTAAAGGGTTTCACTTCTTTAACACCAGCATGTTTTGCGCCGAGGACCAAAGTTGCATCCATTCAATCACACTGCAATGATGTCAGATCTCCACGACTCCAACCACAGCTGGAGAGTTCATCGTCTGCTGCAGGGTTCTTACACCAATTCAAATCCAAGCACGTTTAAAGACCAAGTTCACTCATTTGGTCAACACATCTGCAGTAGTCTTTAGTATAAATGAATGCCTTGAGTCAGTTTCTGTGGGAAAAAAGCTCTGGCGCTCCTGTTTCAGGTAGAAGTGAGCCAAAGCAGAGAGGAGCAGAAAACGGCAGGATGTGGAGCCTTTTTCCTGATATGTGGACATCTCTCCTCTGATTGGCTAACAGCAACACGACTCTACCACAGACTCTGTTTGCTCTGCAACGTTGATGTTTTATCTCCACAAATAACACAAGCCTGGAGGAGTTCTGCTGTGTGGTGGAGTTGCTAATGCTAACAGTTAGCTTCTACTAGCAGAGACGTTCTCTGCTGTTTCCTGGACGCTAAACCAACAACAAACTTCCCCGTCGTGAGTCCATAAATGTTGAGTGACTGTGTGACATAGCTCTGTCAAACTTTTCTAATCCGAGTTTCCTCGTGTATTTTCTATTGCAGCTGATGCAGGAAATAGGGGTAGAAGCAGGGTTTGAACTATGCACAGTCTTCCGGGGGACTCCCCTGGGGGGAGCCTCGTGAGAATGCCATAAGGGGGGATGTGTGACATTGCCCATCATCTTTTTGGGGGAGCCTGGTTCCCCCTAGCTCCCCTGTAATTCAAACCCCCGGTTTTGACTATTTTTATATTTAGCCTGCATGTGAAACTCAGAGTGACTGATCATACTTCACAAATAACAAGGAAAATGGTTTCTCAGTGAACTTGGCCTTAAAGCACTTTAAAAGGGAATTTTCCAGATTTACACAAATGGAAACTATGCATCTGTGCCCAAAATGATTCCTCTTCCCTGTTTCATGACAGTAAAATATTGGGCTATAACCAGTTTTAATTAGTTTCAAAATCTTGAAATATGATGTCAACCTCCATGAAAACCCTGCTACCATTTTGCATTGATTCACTGGTTAAAACAGCTGATATAATAATAATAATAATATTAATAATAATATTAATAATAATAATAATAATAATAATAGTTATTTTTAGTAAGTATGAATGAATAGGTAATAGAATGAAAAAAATAACCAGAATCTGAATAAAGGAGCTGATTATTATGATTATTTATCACACCTGCACCATGAGGAGTCTGTACCTGGCACGTGTTTGCATTATGCTCCACCATAGAGATGGTTTCTTATACAGTTTTGGCTCATCACTGTGTCATAGAGGTGGTATTACACTGTGTATAAAGTGACCTGCGTTATAATTTACTAATGGTCCATAAACTGAAGACAGTCCGTGTGTATGAAGTAAAATGTTTATTTGGGGTTTTACGTGCTTGGCACTAATATTTACATTTATTTTAAAATTGCTCCAAAAAGAAAAAGAATGACTTTATTTCCATTTTTCACTCATTTTTAATAACACATTGGGTGGTAAAATTGCTATATTGCCCAACACTTAAATACACACCACAACACAAGGTACTCTCTTATGCTATTGCTTACGTTTAAACTTTTCACACAACTTTTGAAGCTTATGTTATTGATGCATTCACCATCTCATATATACTTGAAAACAAAATTCACTCAAACTTAGGGAAGCCCTTTATGTCCATGAGGAAGACACAGATGAAGATGCATGTTGGAGTCCTGAACAGGACCTGTTGGGCTCTGCAGCTACAACAGCCTGATTCCTCACTTCCTGCATAAACGCTCATTTCTAAACCCAAAAGGCACAAGTGCTGCATGGAGCAAATCTGTGGATCACAGTGGAAGTTGTTTTGGTTACAGATGGCAGGAAGACCAGCTGGCCTTTGAGTCTCAGCATTAGGAGTCACCTAAAGAAGCTCTCTGTTATTGCACCGTAATGTTTCACGTCCTTCAGAACCTGAACCAGTTCCTCTCTTTGAGCTGAGTTTGTTGTTTCTTAGCTGTCAGAAGCTAAGCGTTGAGCTACTGACCAAAGGTTTGTCTTCATTAACACACAGAGACTTAAATAGTAGTTTCTACCTTAACATGTTAAAATGCTGCTTCAAACTCAGCATCAGACCTTTTTGGTAACATGGAGCCTAGTGAGGTTCTGTCACTGTTCCTACACCATGTGCATGGACATCTGAGAAGAGGGGCCGTACTGACGTCCATCACAGGAGCTGCTGCCCTGCTGGCCACCGGTGGCGTTGCCGATCATGTGCATAGTGTCCATGCTTCCATTGGACAGGTACTGGCGCTCAGGGAAGGCTCCTGCCGGAGCGGAGGAGCACAGCAGTCCTCCCTGAGGCTTCTCGGGGCTGGCGGCCAGGCGAGGGGAGGTGGGGAAGTTGTATCCATACAGGTTGTAAGGGTTATGAAGGGAGAAAGCGTTGTAAGAGCCTTGTTGGACGTGGTGGTGGCTGCCACCAAACATGTGAGCAGAGGAAGGGGTGGATCCTGCTGAGGAGGATGACGCAGAGCTGGAGCTGCCACCGGCCTGCATCACATACTGAAGCTGAGAGGCGGGGAACGAGCCCAGCTGGCCGCTGTAGGCATCCATCTTTCCAGCGGCGCTGCTGCCAGTTCCACTGCCGGTCAAGGAGGCATGCGCACCGCCCTGCATGCCTGCAGCGATCAGTGAGGAAGTCCTCTGTGGCAAGAAGGATTCAGACGTCTGAGCCGAGGCCACAGCACCTCCTGCAGCCTGGAGGCGTCCATAGGAAGTGTCAGCTAGGCCGCCGTAGCCCTGCAGCGCCGCCATGTTGCTGCGAGCACAAGCTGGGTACTCCGACAAGCTCAGGTTGCAGAGCTGACTTTCTCTGCAGCCCACATTGAAGGTGTTTGGGGCCAGGTGGAAGGCTGGGGGGGAGCAGGAGGGGGAGAGGAGGTGTGCTGCACCAGATGGAGAAGGAGTTCCTGTACTGGATGTGGTGGGAGACGTCCCAGTGCTGCCACCTGGAAAACATAAACAAGGTGTCACATGGCCCTACACGTGATTGAGGATGTCTACTGTGCATTTCACAAATTCACTGATCTTCTAATGCATTTTATGATCTCTGGTGACCTCACGCCAGCCTGACCATCAGGTCAGACGTCTGCTTACATGTTCCTGACAGGTGGGACTGAATGTGACAAAAGGAGACATTTTTCAGAGACGTAATAAACCACGCTCATCCACTCCAACAGGAGTCCTAAAGCAGACTAATAAAGCTAACTGAACACCTACTGGATCCACCTGCTACCCGTTAAAGATAGAACCTTCTGATCGACTTTTGAGATCCTCTCCACGGGACCAGCTCCAGACTTTACTCTCTGAACCGGTGCTGGACATGACATCATGTGCAGTTCTGTAAAATATATGGCTGCAATGTGGAGAAATAATCAGTTTTGATTGAGTTTTCTTCGTTCTGCTCCTCAGAGCTGTGCCATATCCACCAGTGAAAGTGTAGCAATAGCAGAAGGATATCAATCATATGCTTCTCCATTAATGAGACTTTGGCAAACGTTCCCTCTGCCGTTGGACAACTGCAGCTTGAAACGACACGAGGAGCTGAATAATCCAAGACTTGCTTGGCTGAGGTTCTGATTTTGCACCACATGCATTGGATAAGTTGACTCTGCTCGGCTCAAGGAGACTGGAGGGGGAACGAGTCAAATGCTGAAAATAAGGCAAGACAGTGGAATAGTTTGGTGATGTCATGTTTTCCTCTGGTCGGAGTTTGAGGTGCTTCAGCAGAGGGAGAGTAGCTGATTACTCAAAGGGAAGAAGATGTCTGGTTCCAAAGGGGCGGAACTGCACAGAGTTACACAAAAACACACCGACACGCAGCTCACGGTGACAAAGAGTTCATTGGCTTACTTTAATTAAATCCTAATTACCGCCAAGCAGATTTAGGATGACAAACAGATGTCAGCCTGATGAGACAATATAAAGCATCACGTCATGGTGACCGAGCGAGGTAACCACAGGGAGGTCATTTCATACGAGCCATGATCAGCACGTGTTGTCAGCACTGGAGGGAAGACGAGGAGAGGTGACGCGGCTGACACCGACTCCAAAAGGCCTGAGCGTGGTGGGAAAAGTTCAGCAGATGCATGCAGACCTGCCAGAAGCAGATTTTATGGCCTCGCTCGAGTAAAGGACAGGCGTAGCTGATGTGTCCTGATGTATGCTGAGAAGGTTCAGGCTGGGACAGCGGGTTCATATGGAGCTCCAAATGTAAAGGAATACAGATACAAATAAAAGCATAACAAGGTAAATCTAAATGCTTGGTTTAATAGAAGCAGCCAAATAAAACATCTGATTGATGAAGAGATCTACCTAAAGCCTTTGAGTTCCTTAGGTAAGATCTGGGAGGTCAGTAAAACTTTTTAAAAAACAAAGATGGCACCTAGACAAATGACTCATCATCACAGGCTTTCAGAGATGATACTTATATTTACAGCACTCTGTAAATTTAAATTAGTTTTTTTTTGTTTGGCATCACTTCTTTTGTTGTCCTGATGAGTAAAAACATTGTAGCTCATCAAGCAGATTTCAGTCTTTTAGAATAAAACACGCTTTTTTTTTGCACTTAGAGCTGCTGTTGGCCACCCATCTGTTTCTGCTTCGAGGTAAGAAATCACACTAAACATGACAGGAAGTTGCAAGTCAGTGACTCGATGCAGTCTGCTGGGTTTCCTTGGATAGGAAATTTTTAAATAATTGAAATAATGAACTGAACTCAGTGCACTGATGAGTAAGTTCAATTGAAATATTTTCTTTATAAAGTGCTTTGCGACGACTCTGGTGATTTGGCGCTATATAGAATTGAATTGAACTGAACTGAATTGAATTGAATTGAATTAAATTGAGCTGAAATTAACTGAATTGAATTGAATTGAATTGAACTGGGCTTAATTGAATTGAATTGAATTGAATTGAATTGAATTGAATTGAATTGAACTGGATGGAATTGAATTGAATTGAATTAAATTGAATTGAGCTGAACTGAACTGAACTGAATTGAATTTAATTGAATTGAATTGAACTGGGCTTAATTGAATTGAATTGAATTGAATTGAATTGAACTGGATGGAATTGAATTGAATTAAATTGAATTGAGCTGAAATGAACTAAATTGAATTGAATTGAACTGGGCTTAATTGAATTGAATTGAATTGAATTGAATTGAATTGAATTGAATTGAATTGAATTGAATTGAATTGAATTGAATTGAATTAAATCTAGTCGAGTTGAGTTGAGTTGAATTGAACTGAATTGAATTGAACTGAATCGAGTTGAGTTGAGTTGAACTGAATTTAATTGAATTGAAGTCAGACAACAAGCTAGCATTGGTGGAGACAAACAGAGGCATTGTGCACCCACATACCTTGTTGCTTCTGCATGTTGGTGAAATCTTCGAATGTCAGGGTTCTCACCGGAGGTCTCCAGAAAGCGTAGGTCTCCATGATGGCCTCCAGGCCAGTCCTGACAGGGAGAGACGAGAAAACAGGTCCAGATTTTTAATTATAATAAACCAAAGTAGAACAATACCCGGTACTTGGCTAATAACATGACATGAGAAGGGATGTTTAATTCTTTGTGACAATTCATTTTTCTTGCTGTTGTGCCTTGAGGGATTGTAGGACTCTAAAAGCCCATTTATCAGTTTTTACCATAAAAACAAGTTTCTAAAACGTTTACAGATAATTATGTGCATTCATCAGAGCAGATACTTGGGTTTTTTATTAGACTACGTGCACATGTGTTATATATGAAAATGAGTGATCAGTTGAATCCAGAGGAGAACGATGCCGTTAATGAGAAGATTATTGGCAAACGTCTGAGTGAGAGAAAGGCGGGAAGCTGGAGTCTGGTTGGAGGAAACTGGAACCATTAAAAAGGAGGAAGTTCTTTACACATAAATCTGAAGTGACATTTCATCTTGAATCTGTACATGGTTCTCCGTCCTGCTTGATTTACTTCCCTGCTCTCTGCTCAGCTTCTTCCCAGAGAAACCAGTGCCGGCCATTGCTCCCAGTGTTATTTCAGGCCTGCTGCCTTCCAGAACGTGGCGGCTTGTTAGTGAGCTTCACTAATCTGCCCAGCCTTCGCCATCACTGCATCATTCATACAGCCGTACCCCTCCCCCACTCCATTAATGCCACCAGGTCTATATCAGGGTGCAATAAGAGTTATATAGAGGGTTGTGTTTAATGAGGAAAGGAGTCGTGTGGAAATTTTATTTAATAGCTCCGTTTTGAACAAAAGCCATAAAATTATGAGGGTTTATTTTTGCCTCATTTTTATGATCATTCAACAAGTTTCTATTTTTATTTTGACTTTTAGTGCAGGGACTTTTAAATAGTTATTAAAATGACTTATTTTTATTTTCCTCTGAGTAAATAAGCTTAATTCTGTGAGTGAATCACAGAGAGTCCCTGATGAATGCACCAGACTAGTCAAACTGTCTGAAAGGGACTTACTGCAGGTTTTTCATCAAACAATCAGAATATTTACGCCAAAACAGCAGCTTTTAATATTAATGTTCTCTAAATGAAATAAAGAAACAGATAATAAACCATCCTCAGCATAGGGCTGACAAGGCAGGGGTCTTCTAAGGTAACAAATTAGTTTCTACTTTGATCTGAAATAATAAACCCCAGGAGGGCTGCAGAGCAGGGACCCCGGGCCGAACGTGAGGATAAATTCATTTTCTCTCTCTCTCTCTCTCCAGACAAATATCTCATTTTCTGTTATCTTTTCATCTGTAGCTTTTCTGCAATAAAACTCCGATGCCAGTTCATAAATCAAACAGCCTATTGTTTGGAAAATGAAAAAAGATGTCTCAAAAATCTGTGTGCCATTAATGGAGACCAGATGAATGGGCTGCTTTCATGTGAGGAGGGCCTGGTGCTTCAGTACGTCCTTCCCAGCCCCGCTCTCCTCCCTCAGTGTAATAATACGCATGAGGACTCAGAGTCGTAGAGACAATCAGACAAATTAGAGAGGCAGAAAGAGATGCTTTAGTGCTGAGTTCAAACTCTCAGGAGAAAAAGCCTAAAACATGAGTCCAGACGACGTTAATACTGTAGACGCGGTGATTTGCAGGTCAAAGGGTCTAGACATCGAGATGAAAGTGGCTTAATTTAGATACTACACCCTCTGCTGCCAACACATTTCATGACCATCAAAAACTGGTAAAAATCTGACTTTACGGCAACAACAATGACGTTTTTACAGCTGTAAAGATGGCTGACATTAAAAATCTTAATTTATACGTATTTATATGTGCATCAGACAAGAACTAGATAAACTAAACCACAGTGCATCAGTGGGAGGGGTAAGCAAGAACAAGGACACATCAAAATACAAAGAAAGAGCATTCTGATTCTAACGTATCCTGACACTAAATCCTCTAACGTTACAGCATGTGACCAACGTTCAACATCAGCAGAGTCCAGCTAAAGTCAGTCAGATGTAGAAAACAGTAACATAGCATCCAGTCACATGGGGAGCACCTGCAGTAGAAGCTGCTACCTCCTTCAGCCAAGTGGAGTCGCATGATTCAGCAAAATTCATGTTTTCAAAAATATCGACTCTGGAATGCGGGACCTAACCTTTACTCCTTGTGTTGAAGCATAAAGCCATGCTGTCCCATTAAAACCAGTATCTCCACAGCTGTGACCAATGGAAACTGGCAGGAGACACAGAGTTTAGGTAAAATATGCAAACGTCCAGTTGGACTCACACTGACTTCTTCTGCTCTCTGACTCATGGGGACTAAATGAATAGGGTGGCCAGGTGGGCTCCAGACACTCACTAGGCCCCGCCTTTTCTGAGGGGGAAATAGTTTTCTGAAAGTCCAGCGACACAGGAGTGAGGACGTGTTCCAACTCTGGGATACTGGTTTAATTAGGGTGAAAAGCACTACCACGTGGTTGGTCTCCTGGACGCTCCTCATTAGGACAGGACCAGTGTTAGGAGTAATGCATTACAAAAGTAATGAGTTACAGAAATATTTTCATTTTTCATTAATGGACAACACATTTAAAAATACCAAACTCCCTCTAAATACTGCTGCAGACCAGATCAAGTTGGTTGTGAGATAGCTTTTTGTTCATGAGGGCTTTCCGTAGACAGCCAGTGAGTGGTGTGATGATGTGACGGAGCGGCGAGGTTAAGTAGCTAACCTTAAAGTTAACTTGCGTGTTCCTGCGGTGAAATAATAACCTCCTCTTTTCATGACGCATCCATAGTAGAAGATCCACAGTGTTTCCTGCGGCTTTAAATCTCTCTTTTTTTAGGAAATTACAGACAAGTTGTTTTTGATAAAGCACTTCAATAAAAACATTTTATGTTCACCAAGCAGACGCACAGGTACAGGTGACCAGACCTTTTGTTCACTCTTGTGTCACGTGTGACTTGATCACTTTAAAATGTTTTACAGACATTTTGCCAAAAGTAACTTAAAGTATTGCAACTCAGTTACATTTCTGAGACAGTAATATGTTTTACTGACACATAATTACGTTTTAAAGCTGTAACTAGTATTTTAAAATGTATTATAGTTTTAAAGTAACTTGCCCAGCACTGGAAATGAGTTTAATACATAATTGAACTGGTTTAGGGTTAGGGTTAACCCTAAACCTATTAGGAGTGTCTGTAATTACTCCTAACTATGTACCAGTTTATTGATTTCCTCACAAAGACTCTTTGTGGACATTAGAGGTTGAATGTTGGTGAATAACAGCAAACATAAAGGATGTAACAGGTGAAGGAAGTTTATTGTGTACCTGTTTCGACCCGAGTCCCGGAAACCTTTAGCAAAAGGGTTACGATCAATCTTTAATCTGGTAATCTGTAGAGTAGAACAGGAAATGAAACAGATAATTGTTTATTGTGCTTTTGCACATGAATCCAGTTTCTGTGTGAGCACTAAATCAGCTGTTTACCTGCTGGTTCTGGTAGGCGGTGACTGTGGTGAAGACGGTCTCAGGGAAGCTGAAGGTCTTGACCCCGTTCCCACTGGGGACTGGTTTGTTTGGGGACAGTTCGCTGCTGAAGTCCTTCCTGATGATGTGAACACGAGGCTGATACTTGTGCATGGAGTGGAGGATGATCTGCATGCATCAAGGAGAACAAGTTATTGTTCTTGTAGGCTTAGGAGGGAAATTCAGACCAAACTCAGACAGAGAACTCCCTACGTTCTCCACAGTGAGACCAAAGCACCGCGACATGAACTGGAGGAGCAGAGGCGTCAGACGGTGTCGGCCCCCGCCTCTCCTCGCCTCAGGCCTCGGTCTGCTCCTGATTAATCTGAGGGTGAGTACACCTCCCCAGAGCCAAACACCCCCAACCCTCTCCAACAACAGAGGGGGTCATTTCAAAGCGAGGCTGCAGGAGAGGGAAACACCTCTGAATATCAAACACATTACGCGACAATGTCCCAGACCTCTAATCATACACACACACACGCCAGGACTTAGCCTCTTCTCCCAGACATGATGCACGTTTTAGTCTGCAGACCCTGTTTTACTGAACTCTTCTCCATCTGTGCTGCTCGTTGTTGTTTTTGTGGTCATTTGCCCTGAGATCACCTGTCAATCAAAGGTGTGCGGGTGCTGCTGCAGCGCCTTTTCACTCGTTTCACAAACTTTATTCCTAAAGAAAGGAAACGTCATCTGAATTTACGTCTCGACTTTGGTTTAACACCATGGAAGGCCTTCAGCATCCCTAAGTATCAACAAAACAGCATTGTGAGAATGAAGATGACAGGATTTAGGTTTTCCTCCAGCATCAGGCTTGTTTTAGATTCGTTTTAGGGCTTTCTTCACCAGTTTTATTGGAATATTTCAGCCATTTTGAAATATGTTTCTTTATAAAGTTATAAATATGTACTATCTTACATGTAGAAAGCATCCTGAATGGCCTCTGTTCAGAAAAACAGAATTTACACTTTGGTCTTGGCTGCTAGTTGTTAGCTCATCCTTCCTGTAGGACTCTATTTCTCTGAGCAGAGGCCATTCAGGATGCTTTCTACATGTAAGATAGTAAATGTCCCTTCCACAGTAAAACAATCCTTTAATTTAAATGTGCATATGTGGGTTTTTGATTGGTTCTAAAATAAACTTCATTCTTAAATTGAAATTATTTTATTATATTTAAAGGGGACGTATTATGCAAAACTCAACTTTTGCATCTTCTGTGCTCCCACATGGGTCTCTCCTGCCTCTACAAACACTCAAAATAAGAAAAAACCCCGTCCATCCGTTTTCTGTCAGTGTTTGCTTTTAGGAATTATGTGCCTAAAACAAGCCGTTTCAAAGAGTCCCTGTTTGTGATGTCACAAATGCGAAAAGTAAAATAGAGCGACTTGCAAGAGAGAGCTGCTGCTGGAGGAGCAGCGGCTCTACTCCGAGCCCCTCCTGGATATCGGAGCTTCTCAGCTTATAGCAGCCTGAGTGGTGGGCGTGGCCAGATCCAGCTTGTTTTTTTTAAAGTGACAGAGCCCTGATACGACTCATTCTGGAAGGTACTGAAACGGTCAAGAATAGAGCTGCTGAAATCGCTTCATGTGAGAGGGATTTAAACTTCATTAACATGTTTAGTATCAACCACAGAACTATTATAACTTCAGAACAAAGGTCTTCTTTAAACTGCTGCCTCCAGACATCAGTGTGCGTAAAGGGAACTATCATAAAGTCATTAAAAAGATTAAATGTATTCTATTATTTCTCAAAATAGGTTTAATAACAAACTTTGAAGCACATGACTGCTTGATCACCCAGAAAGTTCCTGTCCTTATTCGGCCAGAGGTGAAGTCAGATCTGATGATATAATCTGGAAGGATTCATGGAGCAGCCAGAGGACAGAGGCTGTTTCTAATAAAATGACCCTCATAGGATTTCTCATGGTTAGTAATGATCAATGGAAATCATCTGAGATTTCACACCAGAGGTAAAAACTGTCTAATGACCTTAAAAGATCAGCAATCCCTGAAGAAGACGTTTCTTTGAGAGAAACTAACAATTCTAACATAAATCCTGTAAAACTGTTTGGTGTGAGGTTTTAAAAGGTTTGGCCCAGCAGCGCTGGTACAATAGGAAGTAACGCATCATTAGGAACAAAACAAAGCCATAAGAATCGGTTCTGACTGCTTCAGCGTTTTATTGGACTTTCCCATCAACCAGCGAGACAGGAAGTGAACAAAAGACAGCAGCTGTGGACCTGCGAGGGTGAAAAAATAAAATACATCTTAAGATGATGTTTGCTTGTGCAGTTTAGTAGCTTTTTGCACAATTTGAGATTTCTATCTGAGAAAAAAGGATAATTTCTTCCATCTCTGACTCAATAATCACCTTTTATGTGACTTTACTGTATTATTGAAACCACATCAGAGCAGAATTACAGCAGCACATGAAAGTAATCCTCATCAGTGTCTCACATTTCACAGGCCGACACTTTAAAGGCTCCGTATCTGCTCAACGGAGCAGAACAAGTCCTGCTAAAATCATTGTTTTATGTTGCATTTGGTTAAAATATTCAGGTTTAATTTACTTTGTTTATTACTTTTACATCATAATTTATTGTTTGTGTAATTTTGAAGTTATAGCTGACGAATCTCCTTAAGAAACACAGAAAGAGACACATTTAGACGAAGCGCCCCTCCGGACATGAATAGTTTGAGTTTTTTGTCTCACCGACTCGCTTCCTGCTGTGATATCTGATGATTCTTGACATTTACAGCATGCTGTCTGTTTCTGATGAGGCAGATAAATCATGAAGTCATGAGGTTTCACCAGGAAAACAAAGCAGAAGAGGAAAGAAATACCCTCATGTTGGGTTCTATTTGTTACTGCTGGGCTGATTATCTGCAGAGCAGCGATGCAGCAAGAATCTAAACATCTCTGTCCTACAGAAGCTGGATTTTAGCATCATTTAAAGCTGACAGAATACATCAGATGCTCTTTTCTGCAGCAACACTGAACTAAACACCTGCATGACACCAAACCACCAGTTTATCACACATCTGCCAACATGCAGCACCTCTGATTTCTGTCATGATGCAGGTGAGGTAGCACAAACATTTGGTCAGAAGGGAACTGAAGATGAAGAATTAAATTCTGCTGTAGGTTTAACAGCATTACAGGAGCATGGGGCAGGATTTGTAAAAAAAAAAGCATGCATGTTTATTTTTTAAAGCTAATGGGTGATTATAAACCAAAAACAATGAAGCCACCCATGTATCGCTCCATTTTCTTGAACAGGCTGTGTGCTGCAAGATGCGCTGCAGTTCGGTCTCAAATTTCCTGCGCTGTCCTACGGATGTGACGTCAATTGACACTGCTTGCACGTTCCCGACAGCTTCAGAACAGGAAGAAAATGTACTCGGTTGATTCAACTGTGGGAATGGATTCTACCGCAACCGGCAAACTACCAAGCGCAAGTCAAAGCCCACTGAAGAGTGGCACAAAGAAGGTTTAATCAGCGGCATCTCGTGAGTCAAAAACCAAATGATAAAAGTCGGGCAGGGACCCGAATATATATCAGATACGCGATTGAAGAATGGAGACTGTTTCAGCTAGATCTGGGACTGAACAAGGATGCTGACATGGTGACCAGGTAAGAAACATTATAGGTTGCGTTTAGAGCTTGATTTGACAATGACATGACCTCACCGATTACTCAGAGAGAGCTAGCGTGCATTAGCATTAGCTACACGCCAGGGGCGTCGCTCGTGAGTTTGTTTCTCCTTAATAATAAAGAAATATAAAGTTGTCTGTTATTATAAAAAACTGTGTGTAACCTGGAAAATGTGCTGTGTGTATTTGTATTTTTTCTTCAGACTCTTCACAATCCCTCAAAATGCTAATTAGCTAACCCACTATCAAAATAAAAGCAGCATTGCCTTAAATAGCTCTGTTTTGAAGAAAAAGAAACGTTTTTCTTCATTTAACAGCAGGAAATGCTGGTATTTTACCAATTTTGTTCAAAAGTGGACCAAATATTATACAAATCATATGTATTCATTGTTATTTTGTTATTTAAGGAACAAATTAGACTTTTATTTTTCTTTCAGGTCATTTTTTCAACCGGCAACAGAGTACGGTTCTGTTCCAAATACTCGTCCCATACTCGGGAGAATGGACTTTCTGCTGTACTTGCAAAGAACTTGTCAAGCACACAAGAACGTACTAGAGTAGTTGGGTATTGAGAAATGGCAATAGTCAGCGTCCTGACAGAGTCCACATCGTGTTATTTTCAAATAATTGACCCAAACAACAGCATCCATAATTTTTCTGCATCTCAGGCAGGTGGTATAAAAGCCTTAACGGCTTTAGTTTAAGGAAAGTCTTGAATAAAACTGAGGCTGGCATCTGAAGAGTTATAAATCAAACCAACGAGGGTTCTTTCTGTTGTATTACAGGTAAATGTGGCACCTAGGAACACTGGTTACACATACAGAGGAACTGAAGAGCTGATTACTTCTCTAACTGTAAATCTGACCCACTGGGGTCAGGCTTTAAGTTTAGGTCAGCAATCTGATTTTAGCATAAATCAAATGAAGTTCACTCATTAGAAGCCTTCTGCAGAACTGCTTTATAGCAAAATGCAGGGAACAAAAGAAATCTAATGTATTAAAACAAGCGTGCTGGTTCAAATCCCAGACTTCTCATATATTTCCTGCATAATATTCAGTCAACGTGGTCTGACTTCAAAAGCAGAGTGTGTGGGAGGGCGGTGTGTGGTACAACAGAGAGAAAACCCATTCTGAACAAGCCCCATTGCTTTGTGAGTCACATGAAGATCCATTTCTACTTATTTAAGCAAATGCCTGAAAAACATTTCCATTCGAGAACTGCCGCACAGCTCCAGAGGAATTTCATCACCGCAGCAGCTTGAACTGATGTGAAGCTCAAAGGAGGAAAATGGAAATCACAGCTTGAGCGTTTACACGCAAAGTATGTCGGGCAAATTGAAAGATTGCAATGTATTGTGCAGATTTCACAGTACACTGTTAAAAGCAATTTGAGGTTTTAGCTCTCTGGACTAATGTTATCATGTTGACTGAACTCAACATCAGTTACAACTTGAAAAGATCAGTTGTAAAAACTTCAACTTAATAAAGAGACTAGAAACTTAACTTCATCAGTTCTGCATACTTATGGATCAGTTCTGCTCACTTATGGTTTTAAGTTCAGGCATTATTTCCTGTATTGCGAATGTGTGAAAATCTGACGTAACGGTCACGTGGTACATTTTCAAGATTTTCAGAGAAGACGTTAACAGCCATTTTCTTTCGCTCGGTGCGGCTCCTATCTTGGTCAAGTAAGTACACTATTAAACCT
>SSNS01000189.1:186487-196840 GCA_006937985.1 Aphyosemion australe
TTTTTTAAAGTTGACTCAACTTAAAATAATTTGTAACCTCGCTGCCTTAATATTTTGATTAAGGCTAACAAAATATTTCAAGTCATTTCAACTTAGCTGTGAGTGGAAATTATTTTAAATAATTTGTTTGCCTGAGTCAAAGGTTAGTAGAGATTACTTGGATTTTGTTGTTGATAGAACAAAAATATTAGTTAGTCTGACTGAAAAAAGAAAGTTCCATGAACAAAAATATTAGTTAGTCTGACTGAAAAAAGAAAGTTCCATGAACAAAAATATAAGTTAGATGAACTTGATCTTATAAGTTGAATAAACTTAGTTGTGTGTTGGCATTACTTAAAATAATTTGCTAGCCTTAATCAAAATTTTAAGGCAGCGAGGTTACAAATTATTTTAAGTTGGGCCAACTTGAATTTTTTTACAGTGTAATGGTTTTGTAGTAATGGTTTCAAGTAAAAATCTGTAAGATACTTCTTGTCTGGAAAGTGAAATAAATGAGATTAACACAGATTCACTGGGTTTGCTTTAATGTTTTCATTCATATTCACAATATGCAAAAAAAAGATGTATTATGTGTTTGAGTGGAATTTGATCTGTTAATATGAAGATGTGTAGTCCGTGAAAGCATAGAAAAAACTTTGAAAACGTTTGTTTTAAATAGAACCTAGAAAGCAGTTAATCAACAATCTAAAACAGCTTTGAGCCTCTAAAAAGCATCAGAAATGTTCTTTTGGCTTTCATCTGTCCCAGGAGTCCTGATACAGGCCATTCTAAACCCCCTAAACCAGCCTTGCTGTGAAAAGAGTTGTTTGCCCCTCCCACTCAGCCAGGACATGAATATGATAATGAGCTGCTTGCTGATTGGTTGGTTTCCCCAGAAGGCCTCAGACACTGGAGACATGTAGGTTTGAGGAGGAAGGGCTCCCCCTTATGACGTGTTAAGGAAGGTTTTCTCAGAAGTTTTTCTCTCGCCTTTTTCAACTTTCTAATTGACATAAAAAGTAGGTCACACACAGCTTTGACATTTTGGCATGCTGCTTTTGACCACCCAAGCTGTCTTTATTCAACAACAAGAAAAATGTTGGTTTACATTCTAGGTCCTCTTTAATAACAGCGATGGTACTCCCCTACATCTGGTCTTCTGGTGAGAAATCTTAGTTTTGTTTTCAACAATCCCTGCATGTTTGAAGGGTTTGTTGTTGGGAGAATAGCTTCAGAGGCACTTCTACACTGGGCAGGACAAATATAGAAAATATGTGTGATCGGGTCGACCTGGACTTCCCTCTGACCAGAGTCGTGTGTTTTCATGAGCTCGGAACAAGTACATGGATATGTAGTGTTCAGATAAATCTGTTTTTATTCATTTTTTAAAAATGCATCTTTTATTATTAAAGGTGTGGGAAACTCATTTAAAGGTGTGGAACACTTGTTTAATCAATACATGTGCACTGTGCAGTGGTCTCTAGTAGGAACGAATGCCTTGTAAGTTGTACTCAGGGGACAAAAAAAAAACGGCACACCATTTCCAGGAACTAGAAGGGCCCAATCCCAATACTCGCACTTGCACCCTTGCGCCCTTCAATTGCGCGTTCCCGGCCAGGGGTGCGAGTGCGTAGGGTGTCCCGATTCTCAAGTGCGGAAGTTGACCACGCCCCTTTTGCACCCTTAATCCGCACTTCACCCAAGTCCGCATCGCTATTATTACCACAATTCATTGCTGCATGGGAATTTTGAGAAGGAGGAGCAATAGGGGCAAGTGCCTTTTCTGAAAACATGTATTTTCAACTGAAAGAAGTTAATTTAAAAAGATTAATGTTATTTTTTCATGCTCTGAATGTTTTAGATTAAGATATAAATGTGGACAGCAATTAATTTAAATTTAATCAAATAATTGTTTGTTTGTGTGTTTGAAAGTTGTTAATAAAGATTTTTTAAAAAGCACAAACAGTGACCGGCATCCCAGCATGCGTCATGATAGATGACGTAATGCTCACTGTCCCAATTTGGCAATTATTTGCACACTTGTGTACTACGCACTCAAAGCCTTACTGCGCACTTCCTCTAAGCGCACTTCACAGAAGGGTGTAGGGCGCAGTGCGAGTATTGGGATTGGGCCAAAATTGTCACATAGACTGATATATCAGTCAACCAATACGTCGAACCAATATTTACCATTTTTTACCTATTGCATCGGCCGATATACCGCTTTAGAGAGCTGATTTAAAGTCAGGCACATCCACTGGCAGCCCGGTGCTGCTGCTAAACGTATATTTATGTACCTGAAATTCATCAGCTTAATAAATGCTCTAAAACATTATTGTCAGCTGATATTTTTATTTAACTATTTTATTATTATATATTGGTCAGTTTGTAGATTTTGTTTTTGATCAATTTTGGATAAATGTCTGGTTTTATTTATTTTATTTATTTATTCTTTATTTAACCAGGAAGGTCCCATTGAGATTAAAAATCTCATTTTCAAGGGAGTCCTGGCCAAGAGGTAGCAAAAGTTACAGTTACAACATATATATTTTTTTCCAGTTACACAGACATGTTATGTACAGAATTACAGAAGGCAATTACAACACAGGGAATCTGTCTCAAGGGCTCTCAGTCTGGTTATTCAAGGAGATGAGCTCGGTTAGTTTCCAGTTTTCCTGCAGCCTGTTCCATGCAGAAGGAGCATTTTAATTCTGTGCAGTGCACAAAATGAAGTTTAAAAACTGATTAGGCTCCCAAATGTTGTGCTGTTATTAATGCAACATTTTAGCACGCAAATGAGGCAGAAAATCTCTATCGACAAAAATCAGCCCAAGAAATCGGCACCACATATCGGCCATCAGCTGACTATGACCTCATCGGTATTGTCAATAGAAAAACCCGTATCGGTCAATCTCTACTTCCTATCTCCCCTACCTTTTGCATGACAGGTTTAATCTCAAAACAGTCCCAGATATCTGGGACCAGCCATGAGGGTGACTAAAGGTTATGACACAAAGCTCTGAGATTTGATGATCTGTAGAGGTTAGAAACCCACACAGTTTGACTTACATGACCCTGGTCGTCCAGCTCGTTGTTGGTAAGTTTGAGCTTGTCGAAGCTGACCACCTGTCTCATCCAGGTGTCTCCTGAAGCCAGAGAGTCTGGGTGGATGTAGACCCGCGGGGGCACCGGGGAGTCTGCATTTCCTGCCACCATCCACTTGGAGCTGTGGTACACATACCTGTAATAAAACACCACAGTTAGAACTGACACACTTTACTTACAGTAAATACCACATTTATTACATTCTAAAGCAGCACTAAAGAGTTTTAACATTTTAAGCTATTGCTTTCAAACTGGTTTCAGTGGTTCTTGAGCCATAAACTTGAGCAACTTCACATTGGACAGCACTCTGTCGCCCTCTGCTGACCAGAAATTATGCTTAACAGTTTTGTGCTTCAGGTAGGAACACTACCTGCTTTACGGCAATAGGTGTTTACTGTGCTGGTAGCTAATATAAAGGTTAGTGGTTAGCTTTTTTAGTTAGCTGACCATTAACAAAAGAAGAAGAAAAAGACATAGGGTGTTTTCCAATTGCAAGGAACCTCGCCTTGATGCCTTGGTCCCACCCCGGTTGCCTAGGAGATACGTCATCAGGAACCACCAAGGCGTGTTTCAATTGTTTCCAATGTTCATGTGCTAGGAAGGCGTTTGTGCTCCGTTTGTTAGCATTTTAGCTAATTCACCAAGGATACACGAGAAGTGCGTTGTTGCCTTCTCTTGGTCAAGAATTTCCCAGAATGCAGCGCGGTATTTTCAAACAGATGTGATCAGGAGCCGGCAGCAGCTACTTCGAGGGCAAATTTCCAGTTTAAATGTAAGTCAACAAATTGTAGCTATTGGGCTTATATCTAAAATGTTTTTTTAGATCCAAAGCAGTTATCTATGGTTGGTTAGTTGCTTAGTAGTAGCAGCTTTGGTGGCTAGCAGGTACTAACTTTCTTACACATTTGATTTAACTAATATATACACAGATTTAAAAAAGTAAAAGGCTCGATATACATCTATATTGAAACTTTAAATACTATGATGGGCGGGACGTAAACAGCGCACGTAAGCAGGGGGTGGGCTCTGGTCAGCCGAGGACATGTGGGGCAAGTCTGTTTCATTTAACCATTTTCTTTGATCAAGGAAGGACAGTGTCCTTGTAAGCAAGGTGTCTGGCCTTGCAAGGCAGTGCCGTGGCAGGCAAGGCAAGGCAAGGTTCCTTGCAATTGGAAAACACCCATGTTTTTATTTTGGCATCATGGCGGAGCCTGGAGGTAAAAGTAACAGAGTAATGTCTTTGGAGGTGAAGCAAAGAGCTAAAACCAGAGTGAACATCGGTACGGCCTACACTTGTCTGAGGGAGCTTAAGGAGGCTATTAAATCACGGACTGATGGTGACCTGGCTTTGTTGCTACTGGACTTGTAAGTAATAATAGTTTTTGTCCAACACTGTGAATCCTTTTACTTTGTGACTTACTTAGTATCAGCTGGCTTGCGTTAGCATTAGCTCGTTGTGAGCGCTAGCTACGGCAGGGTTGTTTACGACAGTTGTAATTTTGCTTTCAACCAGCAGGAGGGAGAAGCGGAACTATATTAAATGTTGCTTTAAAACTGAAATAAGATTACATTTTTGCTACAATTGTTTTAAGTTGACAAAACTTTCATAAATGAATAAAGTTGAAGTGTTTTTGTTATTTAGACTAAAGAGGTTATCCACTTCCTGTGATTCTGGTTTCTGATGCTTTCAGCTGCTTTTACTAATCATGTTAATGTTCCACAGAAACCAGGCGGAGATCTGATGTTCCCCCGCCACCTCACTGTTTTCAAAACTCCATGGAGGTCACTTCACGGTGTTTCCGGTTAATATAAAGCCTGGCCAGATTAAAGAGGGCTGGAGCGCTCTCCAAACACTCCGCCTCACTGCCACAAAACCGGCTGTTAAAACTCATCCGCTGTTTCTTCATTCGGCTTCAATTTCTGACAGGACCAACATAAAATATTCCATATGCTGTCACATGCTTGGCTGCACAGTTTCAAATAAGCTCAGCCATAATATTTGATGGTGTTGTGTGCAACTCTGGGTACAATGGGGCGTCATTAAAAAGCAGGAAGAGAAGGAGAGAGAAAGGAGGAGGCTTTTCTTTTCAAAATGGTTTAAAAACTAAAAGTTAATTCTGCATTCATGGTTAAATAAAAAGAACAGAGCAAATCGGTTTTAGAAAAGAGTGAGTATGCAAAAAATAGAAAATAAGGAGTGGAAACAGAAAGTAGGCAAACAAGCGAAAAGGGAGATTGAGTGGAATAAATACAGAAGGCAGAAAGGTAAGAACTGAAAGGGAAGACGAGAAGATGAGTGAGAGAGTGTGGTTGGAAGTAAGTGAGGGAGAGAGACTGTGAAGCACAGCTGTTTGCTCTTAGTTCTGGCCCAGCGCTCAGTTGAAAGTGTTTTATCTGCAGCGTCTCTGCCAAAGTCATCACTCACGCCTGAAACACGGACAGAAACTCTCATTTGGTCCTTTTGTTATGGCCTTGGAAGGCCTACGCCACCCTGTTCTATAAACACACACACACACACACACCCTGTCATGTCAGAAACATGGGAGCTGTTTTTCTAACATAACATTTATAAATAAATCTACTGTTTAACAAGTGCATCATTCACCCATTATCACAAGTTTATTTAGCTATTTTTAAGTCAAAGTGAAAAATCAAACCACAGAAGTGACTAAATAATCAGCTGTGGCTGTAACCACCAGCTCAGGGTACGCTCAGCCTAAACAGTAGGGTCCAAACTTTTCAAGACAATATTGTCGAGTTAAAAGTCATCGTGGTGCACAAAAACATGATTTTTATTTCAATTAAATAGTGCAAAAAATGTATTTGTGGTGATCTTTTTATTTGTGCTGCTGAAAATAAATATGCATATAGACATAATGGGCTGCTGGAGAGAAAAAATTCCAGAGATGGAGTCTGCAAGGTCTGCTAATGGCCCGCGAGCTACACTTTGGACATTCCTGATCTAAAACAAGGAGGCAGCCACCATGTAAGAGCGACTGGAGATAAACCTGCAGCAGGTGTCGCTACATTAGCTCATGCATGATGTGAGGATCAACAGATAGAATGTCAGGATGTCACTTTAAAACAAAACAAATCACTTCCTCTAACACATCCAAGTTTAGAGAATAGGAAAGTCAACCTGCGTTGTGTGGAGATGAGTTGGAGCTGCAGGAATTTATCAAATGTGACCATTATTGTTGGTAGAAAGCATAAATCTGTAAGAGAAGAAAGACCTGCACATCTTATCAGAACATGACTGGATCTTAGCATTAAAACTCCTTCAGGAACAGCTCATGATTCCTGCTGTTCTCTACTAGACTCTCCTGCAACCTGCCACATCCGCCTGCAGCCACACATCTGGCTCAGCTCCCCTGGACTGCATCAGGATGCAGCTACATCATGCTAACAGGACATGAAGAAGCTCTAGTCCAGATAAGAGACTTCACACTACTACTATGCTGCCACCATGTTCTCCTCGAGACCCAACGTGCTGCTGACATCCATCCAACCACCCATTTTCTTCTGCTTACCCAAGGCTGGGTTATGAAGGTGACTGATCCAGGAGCAGCTCTGCTCTAAACTCCCCTCAGAAGATGGAAACCCTCACCTCATCTTTAAGTCAGCTGTCCTAACCAGAGGAGATGGCTGGAACACAAACAGACCAGTGCATCCAGAGCTCTGCCTTTTGGCTCCACAACAGACTGGACCTCCTCAGTGAGGTCCACCCAACCATCATGAACCACACAGGAGCTCCTCACTCCCAGTGCTACCATGACAATAAACCAGTGTTGTCCTATCACCTTCTATCCTCCATAACTCCAGATCCGTGTTCGACAGGAGTCATGTTGTGAGGTCCCAAATCCACCTGCAGGTTTAAACTAGTTTCACCAAGTCACCTAAACACACCTTAATGTGATTAATGACATTAGAAAGCATCTGATACATTCATTAGCTGAGTCTGTATGTAGATTCTTTAGTAAATTCGATGCATTAAACACCCATTTATAAAAAATATCAGAGTTAAATCTGCATTTTTACTGTAAAACCCAACATGCTTATCTGGTTTCTGATCTTTCACACACTCACACATGCCTACACACTCCCAAAAGGTGCCAGGTGTCTCTGTAATTTCCTGTTTGGAGCGCTGTTTATGGTTACGCTCGGCGTAACGGGGAAAGTGTTGAGGAACGAGGAAACTTTAGCTCCAAACACCACTGGAAATCTGATTAGTCTCCCCCCCCTCCCGCTTTCATCTTTCATAAATCTGCCATCTGGCACCGGCACGATCAATAAAGACCCGACTTTATGTGACACTGTTACAGGACAGATGGAGGATGGGGGGAGAGGGAGGGTCACTCTACCATGCAGCTGACAAAACGGGACGGCAATGCATGCTGATATTCTGTCTTTCACACACACACACACACACACACACACACACTAGACATAAATGGGGCTGAATAGATTTAACAGAATTTATTTTAAGTTTATACGAAAATGATTAATCCAAACTCCTCACAATAAAGTTGTAATTAGAACAAAGTTCTGTTACAGTTAAAACCTAAAATAAGAGTTTAGTTATTGACTAAATATTTGTACAGCTTTAATAAAAGCATCTGTGTTTTTGCATCATTTATTTTCAGAACCTCAGGAGTAGAACTGGCCTTAAAAAAATTAGATTCAAGGTTTTTGTAGCTGAAATTATTTTTGTTTATGGTGAGAAAACTTTTAGGAAAATGTGTAAAAATTTTGAAAAATCATTTTTTTAATCTCATAATCATCAGTCTGGGATTGCTCACCTGTGAAGGTGTATAAAGTGTTTTATAGAGGTTTGTGCTCTAAGTGGATGATTGTAAAGGTAAAATAACCAGATCTTAGATAGGATAGGTGGGTCGTGTTTAACTGAGTGGATCATGAGATGTTTCCACATCATAGTGTGTACCTGAGTGTGCACTAAAGCACAGCCGTAATGATCTTTGTTACACATCTACAAGCTCCGTGAGCCTCTTCAGTCCCAGAGAGCGTTTCTATAAACGTGCTGTGATGGGCAGATTTCATGAGCTCTGAACCCAACAGGTCAGCTCTAATAAAGACTGGATTTCCAGACACCAAACTCCCAAAGACGCTCCGGTGACAGATCCCTGCTCAGTTTGCAAAGCCGTGTGGTGAATTCCCAGCCAGGAAGAAAATCCTGGTTAATTTCACAAGAACTTCTGGCCTTTAAAACTCCTCCATGATGTCTTGGTTTGCCAGAGAGAGAGAGAGGAGAGGCCGTATGACCGTGTGAGACAAGAGCTGCAGGAAGGTCACATGACACGACATCATCCCTCTGCAGAACAGGCAGGAACTGGTTTATCTGATGCTGGTGTTTAGGAGCAGCACACACACACACACACACACACACACACATACACACATACACACACACACACACACACACGCATACACACACATACACACATACACACACACACACACACACACACACACACACACACACACACACACACACACACACACACATACACACATATACACACATACACACACACACAGAGCGAGACACACAGTCATAAAACTATTACTCTAAAGGCAAATTCTATATTTTATTAATAAACAATATTTTTCTATTCCCTCAGTTAAGATTTAAAAATATTTAATCAGAGAAAAAATTTACCTAAAAGCTTTTTTTTAGTTTTTCATTATGGGATATAAATTATGTTCAATTAAAACGTTAATTAAAATAATCATCTCACTTTTGTTTAGAATAATTAATTACATAAATTATGTGTTTATATTAAAGACTTTATTAATGATTATTAATGTCTTATTGATCTATTCTTGGTTTTCAGGATGAACCAATAAACTATTTATTATGTGAATTATTATAAAATGATACAGGATTAGTTCAGTTTAGGAAACATTTAAAGTTTTTTTTAAATGTATTTCTTCATGTCCTTAATTCTTCTCTGTGTGTAAGGAAATGTAAATTAGCTGGTTAGAGGACAACTGATGTTTGTGATTTATTATTATTATTATTGAGTAAACGGACACGTTGTTGTTTTAAATAGATGAGGATAACACCTCAGAGCTGCAGACGAACGTTTAATTATCTTTTAATTATGGTTTGAGGGGTTAGCGCCACACTTTGGACCAGAAACTAATAATCTCAGATTCATTTCTGTTCCTGTAAAGTTAAATAAATAAATAAATAAAAAGCGTTCTGAGCCACCCTAACGTGTTAGTGAAGATCTCTCTGGAGGCGGTTACAGACTCGGCGTCTGCAGGTGGACCTCCACATTCTCTTAACCCTGCTTGTTTTTCCTGAATCCTCCTCAGACGTGCTGCTGGACGCGGTTCTGCTCCTGGCCCTGCTGGAGTTTTCTCTGGGATGATGAATACATTTCAATCTCTGCCTCTGGCTGGAACTTCAGGAGCGGTGCTGCGAGCCAGGACTTGGGTCTTATAGCTTATCCAGAGACAGATCCATCACGCAGCAGCCCATCCTCCAACACATGCACACTTTAATCACGTTTACTTCGCTGCACCGATGCAGAGCGCCGGGGTGACGGATCTCTGCTGTGCCGTTACACAACCAGGAATCTGATGGGGGAGGGCTCTGCAGTGTTCCCATTTAATCCAAATCCTGTTAGCAGTGCCTCCAGCTTGATAAACGTTCTGTAGATGAGACGAACCTAACGAGTGCAGAGTGTTTATGCTTGAAAATCCTCCAGGAAAAAGCAGATGTGTGTCCAGTTACTGCAGCAGCAGGGAGCCAGGCTGTGTTCAGCCTGGAGCTGCTTTCCATGCATGAGGTCTGATCTGGAGGACACACTGGTGCCGCTCAAAGGAAAGGACTTACCTGTATCTCTTGTTGTCCACAGGTACGATGTCCATGGCGATGTAATACTGCTGATGAGGGTCCAGTCCTGCTATCTTTACTCTCATGGCAGGAAACATCCTCCTAACGGGGGAGAAAACAATTAAAAACCATCTGAGATCCGTGTTAACGGGTCAAACTCCAAAATCCTGCTTCTTATCCCAAACATGAAGGTGAGCAAATGAACCCACGACACGTGTTCAGAGGAAATTAAACCCAGATTGGGACTGGTTTATGGTCAAAAGGACAATGTGGGAATATTTAAACAGTCGACCTTTGATCAGAGTTATTTTTTATTGAGTTTTGGACAAAATCTACAATCTCTCCCTCTCAATTAAAAATAAACATTTGAACTAAACCTTTAAAAAGAGAGTTTAGGATTATTTTAT
>SSNS01000189.1:227072-254010 GCA_006937985.1 Aphyosemion australe
ATTTTCCCTCTCCTCTGTGAAGGATGTATTTGATCCTCTATTGTTTTTGATTAATCAATAAATTCAACATTAAAAGACAATGCACATCATCAGTGATATTTTACATAATATACATAACATTATTGCTACAATACTTGAAATAAGGGGGTTGACACTAGGTTTAGACAGAAAAATAAACCAACAGAATCAGAAAATTATTAGAGTTCATCATTTTTCAATTATTTGGAATTATTATGAAACAGTAAAAATTTGAAAACACTTCTAAATATGGTAATGATCCATATGTGGCAATATTAAAAGCTGTTGTAGCCTAATGTTACTGTTCCTTTAAGAGAAAAGTCCAGGCTGAGATGTGAGTTCATCTCAGCTGTTTATTGGACTTCTCTGAACCAAAATGTCATTCTGTCTGTTTAGTTCTGCACAAATGTTACAATAATAAGGAATTATCTTAAATTACCTCACACAAAGCTTTAGTTGTGTAGATCAAAAAGAATGCTCGGAAGAATACGCTGCTGCAGAAACCGGTCACACGGACTTTAGAAAGTTTTATTTTGACAAGACAGGAAGCACGTACGTCGGTTAATATTGTCCCACGATGGTTTTTCTAACTGCGGCGGCACACCACCTGGCCTCCGCTAAAAGAGAAGGACGGTGCGTTCAATGCGCCTCAAAAAACGAGGACATAGCAGGAAAACAATGAAGTAATCGATGTAACCATGGTTTTAACCGATGAGAGGCAGTTACAGGAAGATACATTGCGATACAGCCGTCAGTTATAACCGGTGCGCACTGAAGCTACCGGTGCAGTCGCATCGCTAACGTCATGAACGAACCACCGGCTCAGATCGGTGAATCTCTCCATCCCTAGTGTACGCCCGGCTTAAGTTGAAAAGTAGATAAAATCATTTCACTATAATATCTAGTTGTTGTTAGTTGAAAAAGTAGCGTGATTTTTTTATTAGAGCCTACAAATTTTTTCTAATTCACAGTTAGCATTGTTTGCTCAACGCTAGCCTTCTTTAGCTGATAGAGTAAAACAAAAAGATGCCGTGACTTCTTAGGAGTACAAGAAATAACTTCAGGGTCGCTCCACAACGCTGCTGCTTTTTGCTGTTCTGTGTCAAATTACAAATGCCGGAGCAGACTTGGCAACCCTGCTGGCTCAAATATGATTGGCTCTGGAACCAGGAAGTATGGAGGCGGGACAGATTGTAATCAATGACAAAGTCTCTCTTTGGCCTTTTTGAAGGGAGAAAAACTAACAACCCCCCTGCGGGCTGCGAATGAAATCTGTTTCCTTCCACCATGAATGATACGTTAGACTGTTTTTATGATTATTTTACTATAAAATTCTTAATTATTGTACCTTTACTGAATTAGTGCTGAATGGACATTGTGATTGCAGCTCTCCAGGAACCATTTAGGACTTTTAAATGATAATAAAACTGTTGAATTTGGGTTTTGGAAACTTCAGTTTTTTGTTTTCTAAGAAAATGTGTTTGATTTTCATAAGAATATTAAAAAATATAAGTAAAAATGTTAAATTATTTATTTATGACAACATCCAAAGGTAAGATTCACACATCAGCCTGTTTTTATAATGTCCCCAGGTCTTAGCCGTCTAACTTCTTAACTTAAACACATTTTTCTTCCAACCTGTTTCATTAAAACACTTCCTTCTCCTCCAGTGTTGATATGTTTGAATTTTATTTTAGTGGCAGGAAGCGACTGACTGACATAAGAGCTAATAATACCTAAAAAAACACAAGAAAAGTCCCAACAGAGCAGAAATAACCAGCAAACACATCGTAAATTTATCAGTATGTAATTATGGTAACGCTCTGGGGGAACCTCCCCCACCTCCGTCTCCAAAGAGCACAGTCAGAGGCTCAGTATCAGAGCTGGTTTGTTTAATTAAATGTCAGATGATCAGGAGAAAGCTCTGGATCAGGAGGACAACTCAACTATAGGAGGACTCCCCAGACACCGCAGTGGCTGCGGTTCTATGGCTCGGTTCTGTGAGATGAATTATCAGGACTGAGGAGACATATGGGAGTGTTTTAGGAGATGGGTAGGAGCATCTGAGCGAGGGCTCTGGCTGGAGGAGGATCATGACAAACCGAATCACTCAGAAGGGACTGCTGAGAATTAACCGGCTCTTCTGACAGCTGGAAATAAATAGGGCAGTTAATGAACATCCTCAAAGCGGAGGCCATGTTTCTTCACTCTCGCTGACCTCTCCCATGTGGTGCGCGGGCGCTCTAATGGCTTTAGCTGACACCTGAGAAACTGAATTTGAGGTTGAGGGAAAAGAAAGGCGCAAATTAGAAGTCACTTCCTGTTTCCTGCGGTCCTGAGCTGACATGACTGATATCAGCCAATAAGAGGACATCTGGGCGGGAGCTGCAGCTGATGTGAAGGCATCCCTCACCATGGCTTTAGATGAGAACCCTTATGAGCATTTAACACATATCTGCTCAAAATAAACAGCTTCGTGGTGAATTTATGCATTTTAGGTCAGTCAAGTCTCGTATTTTTGTTACAAGATGAGCATAAATGAATTATACTGACGACTAAACAACAAACAGCTGACATCGTTCTCAAATCTGAGCCATTAAAACTGAGCGTTTACCCCATCATAATTTAATCACCATGCAGATAAATAAAACTAAAGTAGACCGACATGTTTTCAGAGCTCCTCCATCCCGTCACATTTCACACCTCCTAATGGTCTAGACAGGACAGCAGTGAACACACATACCATAATACAGCTCATACGTACAGCAGCAGCAGCAGGGCTCAGGGCTGATTCACCTCCAAAACACCAAAAATATCTCCTAAATCCACTAAAGGAGGCCTTAAACTCACGCAGAAACCAGGGATTAGGAATAGCATCACAATAACTAAAACATGTTAGCCACAACCAACAAAATCCACACAGAACTTTTAATTCCTCTGAGAAAATGTTTTATGTGCAGCTCAACATCGTTTTTTTTAGCTCAGCATCAGTTTATGGTTTCCTCCGTTTCCCAGAATGCCTTTCCTCCTGGGTGGGGAGTTTGCTTTCATCTGTCCTTCTCTCGCTGCCTCTGAGAAACTAAAACCAAAGCTGACAGTTACTGCTGAGGTTTTATGAAGGCAGCTGTCATAAATACTAGAACCTGCAGTGATTCTGCTGATATGCTAACATCTACTAACATCAATGCTCAGATTTTCACCAGACTTGTTGAGACAGTGAGTTATCCTCACACTGTTTTTATCTTTTCAGTGAAATAAAACCAATAATAACTTAAACTTACATTTCTCTTTACTGCTGTTACTTTTTACTGCTGCTGTAACGTGAGAACGTCCCCTACAGAGGAACAACGTCTCCTTATTTCATTTCAAGCTTTGAAAATACTGAAGGTACTAAAAGACTTTGTTCACTATAAATTACTGTTAAATCAGGAGTGTTGGAGCCTGAAACCTGCAAAACATAAAAATAAACAAACTGAGGGTTGGAGCTCCAACTCTAAATAAATGGAATAAGTCATGTTAGCTGTATTAGTACATGATTATCACCCACTATCAGAAGGTGAATAGATGAGCTATAGCGTTTGAGCTCATGTACAGGTCCTTCTGAGATAAAACCGCTTGCTATGTCAGATCCACCCTTGGCAGTCATCAACCGTGATGTCCCTGCAGCCAGCATCCATAGCTTCCAGGAGGGACATGTGGTCGTGTGGTCGTAAATCTTCCACCTCCATGCAGAAAATAACTCTTCTATGGGGTTGAGAAAAGGTGAATAGGGTGGAAGGAAGAGACGTACCACTCTTGAGTGGGCTTCAAACCATGCTGTAATGGCTTGTGAATGATGGAAATCCATATTGTCCCAGGTGATTACAAAGGTCCTCATGTTTTCACCCTCATGATCCTGCTCTGGAACCAGGCGCAGGTGGAGATCATTGAGAAAGGCAAGGAGGTGCTCGGTATTGTAGGGTCCAACCTGGTATCTGTGAAGGAGTAATCCTGCATTTGCAATCGCTGCACACATTGTAATGTTTGCCCCTCTCTGTCCTGGCACATCAACTGTGGCCCTTTTTCCCATTACATTTTGTCAACGTCGACGCCTTTTGGCCAGATTGAATTCTGCCTCATCTATGTATATAAATACATGAGGGGCCTGGTTGGCCTCCAATTCCATAACTGTCTGAAATAAAGTTTATGTAAATCATATTATTACTGTACAGGTCCTTCTCAAAAAATTAGCATATTGTGATAAAGTTCATTATTTTCTGCAATGTACTGATAAACATTAGACTTTCATATATTTTAGATTCATTACACACAACTGAAGTAGTTCAAGCCGTTTATTGGTTTAAATATTGATGATTTTGGCATACAGCTCATGAAAACCCAAAATTCCTATCTCAAAAAATTAACATATTCCAACCGACCAATAAAAGAAAAATGTTTTTAATACAAAAAAGGTCACCCTTCAAATAATTATGTTCAATTATGCACTCAATACTTGGTCTGGAATCCTTTTGCAGAAATGGATGCTGGCTGCAGGGACATCACAGTTGATGACTGCCAAGGGTGGATCCGACATAGCAAGCCGTTTTATCTCAGGTACATCGCTGTGGATGATATCAGATGTGACCCTGAAGATCGCAGAGATTAGCTACAGTAATTTCGTGCGTTTTGTAGTTGCCTACATTTTATGTGGGCTTTCTGCTGTTTTTTTGTTCGGAATGCTCTTGTTTGTTTCATTGATATTTTGTTCACTACAAGCAATACTGTAGAACTTTTCTGTTCTGTCATACTGTAAACATTATTTCTACTATACCTCCTGAAATAAGGAAAAAAAGGATTAGCTTTTTACTGGAATGCTTTGAAATGTGCACATTATATGTGGACATACAGTTCACAACCAAGAACTGTAGTATAAAAACGGTGGATTGCATGTTTTGCATGCAACTACCTCTAAAACTGAAACATAAAACACTATGTGGTTGTTGTAATGTCAACAATCGCCAGTATTTTGAAACCTGGTGTACTTTGATTGACTGAATGTATCTTGTGAAGTGAAAACAAGTGCTACTGTTTGACAGAGTAATTTAACTTTGAGTCAGATGTCCAGTGTTTGGGTAAAGGTAGTGTGTGCAGAGAAAGATATGTTCTATTTTGAAATGAAGAGTTAGTATATGTTTATCAAAATGTGTTTTTGAGAAGAAAATTTTCCATTTGGCCAATTGTGTTTTGTAGGAGTGAATCTGTGTTAAGAGTTTAGAACAAGTATCTGAAGTATGGGTGAGAGCTTGCTAGCGATTGAATTCCAGCATCCCAGCATGCGTCGCGGTCGATGAGGCAATGCTCACTGTCCCAATTTGGCAATTATTTGCACACTTTTGTACTATGCACTCGAAGCTTTACTGCGCACTTCACAGAAGGGCGTAGGGCGCAGTGCAAGTATTGGGATTGGGCCAATGTGACACACACACATATATATATATTCAGCTTTTAATCAATATTTGTATATGTATGTTTTATTAATACTATATATGCATAAGAAAATGGATGGATGAATGGATAATAATATAATAGTAAAATATATAATAACACAATCAGCTCAAACTTACATTGATATTTTCAACTATTATTTTTTTACCTATTACATCAACCATAGTGAAAATATATAATTTCTATTAATCATTTGTGGACCCACATCTTACTGTAGGAACCAATCCTCTACTGCATAGATGAAAACATAATAAAGAACATAAAAGTGGATTCCTATGAATCTGTGCTTTCCCTCTTTTCATGAAAATGTATTTTTCTGCTGAAGCTTTTCATATAAATATGTCACTGAAGTCACCTGCTAAGGAACAAATAAGGTTTATTCTGATTCATGATGGCAAGAATTACGCTAAAGGTGACACAAACACAAGCCCTGCTAATTCATTTGTAAATGAACTAACCAAATCAAACTAAACAGGGTCGAAGCAATAATAAAATGAAAGAGTTCCACCTCTCCCTACAGAACTAACGGGCTTCCGTAATTCATTTTTTCATGTCAAATCTATTAAATGAACCAGGAACACTTTATGTAATAACTTAATTTTTACAGCGTTTTCTCCCTACACAGACCCAACCCGCTATTCTAGTCGTCTGAGTAAAAAGACAGAATATAAGTCGCTTATTATGACATTTCTATTATCACGTTCGCTCCGCTCCAAGCACGAGAGCGTCAAAACACGAATAAACAGGAAATATAAACAAATGTTTTCCTCTTATTCCTCCACAGCTCGTACCTTGTTTTCCGGAGACACCGCAGCGCAAAAAGACATTTTCCAGTCGTTAGACTTCAGAAGAAAACTAAACAGAAACTTCAGATTATTCCGACAGGGCAGCGCCATGTTGGTTTGTTAGAATCCCACTACGGTGGCTGTCTTTGGACATAAAGCTTCAGTTGGAGAAAAGCCGTCTGGTCTAAACCAGCCGAGCATCAAATTCTGTTGAGTTTCACAATATTAAAGCAGTGAAACATAATTATGAGCTCTTATCTAAAAAAAGTAACAATAAAAATAAAACTATAGAACAATAAAAGAGGATATAAAATAAATATAAAAATATGACAACCTAACCATAAGTTCAAATAAAAAAGTGTTTAACTTTATCTTAAAAACACTTGGTGTAGCTGCTTCCCTCATGTCTAAAGGCAGAGTATTCCAGATTTTTGGTGCATAAACACTAAAAGCATCTTCCCCTGACTTAGAATGTGTACGTGGTATAACCAGGTAGCCATGATCTGCAGACTGGAGTGGTCTGACTGGTATATAAGGGACTAGCATGTCTGTAATATATTGTGGTGCAAGGCCATTAAGAGTTTTATATACAAGCAACAGGATTTTAAAATCAATTCCTTTTTCAACTGGTAACCAGTGCAGAGATCTTAAAACATGAGTGATGTGTTCTGATTTCTTTGTCCCCATCAGAAAACGAGCAGCAGCATTCTGAATCAGCTGCTATCTGTGAGCAGCATACTGAGGGAGGCCTGTTAGGAAGCCATTGCAATAATCTAGCCTGCCAGTTATGAATGCATGGATTTATTTTTCAAGGTCAGTTTTTGATACAAAATGTTTAATTTTAGAAATGTTACGTAAATGAAAAAAAGCTATTTTATTTGTATGATTAATGTGGTTTTTAAAATTCAGGTCACTGTCTAATATGACACCCAAGTTACGTGCTTCATTTTTACATCGAAGAGACAGAGAAGTGAGAAGGTCTACCACTTTCTGTCTCTGGGCGTTTGGACCAAATACCAGAATTTTTGTCTTATCTTGATTTAATTGTAAGAAATTTTCTGATATCCAGGCATTCATATCCTTAATACATTGTGTAAGGGAGTCGAGGGGAGCTGTAGAAGAGCTACATCACCACAAATCTGACAGACCGAAGGAATCCCTCCCCCCGCCCCAACTCACATCAAGCTTCATTGACCCACCTGATCCATCTCGCCGATACCCACCCCTCTACCCTGTGCAATTCACCCCCTGCCCCGCCCGCCAACACAGTATCTCCCTGTCACACTCACAGCTGTCAGTATCCTCTGTTTGATATGAACCTGGTCCAGATTTGAGGGAAGATGTTCCTTATCAATGTTTCCAGGACAAATGTGGACCTTATGAAATGTTAGTTTTCCCTATTCCTGTTATAATTTCTACAAGGCAAAATATGTCTGTTCATTCATACAGACCAAGGAATGTTATAGCGGTTCCTTATCAGTCCCATTCAGCGCAGTGTCCTCCCACCATTTCCTTAAAGGTGGATTTACTAAATGTCAGATCTCTCAACAACAAGTCATTTTTAGTAAATGATCTTATCTCTGCTCATCTTCTTGACTGTATGCTTTTATCTGAAATCTGGTTAAATGATAGTAGCTGTGCGCCTGTTCTCATAGAAGCAACACCCCCAAACTTCAAATCTCTAAATGTGGTTCGACCTGATAAGAGAGGTGGTGGTGTAGCTGCCATTTTTAAAGACTCATTCCTATGTAAACAGATTATGTTTGGTGACTTTGACTCTTTTGAGTATCTTTGTTTTGAATTGAAAGGTACACCCAAGATCTTAGTTTTAGTAATATACAGACCTCCAGGTTCATGTACTCATTTTCTAGAGAACTTCACTGAACTTCTCTCTGTTATCACAATAGACTTTGATCACCTTCTGATAGCTGGAGACTTCAACATTCACATTGATGACGCTAATGATAAAACTGCTGTGCAATTCCTCGGAGTGCTTGATCTATTTGATATTATACAGCATATTCATGTTCCAACACATGCTCAAGGTCACACACTAGACTTGATCTTAACCAAAGATCTTGATGTATCAGACATTGTTGTTAAGGACGTTGGCCTCTCTGACCACTTCTGTATTTCTTTTGAGATGTCAGCTGCACCTGTAATCCATCACAACTCTGCTGTTCTCAAAAAAAGGTACCTAAGTGATCACACTGCATCAGTTTTTAGTGAACTAATGAATATGTCAACAAGTCTAACATCCAACTGTGCTGATTCCCTTCTAAATCATTTCAACCGCAAATCTCTAGAGATTCTTGACACCATTGCCCCAGAAAAGTCCAAGTTCATCTCTAGGAAACAAAAAGCTCCATGGAGGTTCACTAAATCTGTTACAAACCAAAAGCGAGAATGCCGCAAAGCTGAGCGTAAATGGAGGAAAAGTAGCCTGCCCGATCATTATGAGACCTACAGACTGCAGCTCCACACCTACAACTCTGAATTAAAAAAGGCGAGACAAGCCTTTTTCTCCAAAGTCATAAGTGATAATATCAACAATTCCCGTGTTCTGTTTGCCACTATTGAGAGGCTAACTAACCAACCAACACAGTTAGCCCCTGATTTCAAGTCCCAAACTAAATGTAATGAGTTTGCATCCTTTTTCGATGATAAAATACTAAACATCAGATCAGCCATTCACTCCTCCCTGTCAACCAACACACCAAGACCACCCCTACAACCACATAGCAACACTTTAGCTAGAATGCCAGTCTTTGACATGATTAATGCTAAAACACTGGAAAACATAGTTAATAGCTTAAACTCATCTACCTGTTGTCTTGATATACTGCCAACAAACTTCTTTAAAAAGGTTTTTAATTGCTTGAAAGATGATGTACTGAAAATTACTAATTACTCCTTAAAATCAGGTATTTTTCCTACTTCATTAAAAACTGCTGCTGTCAAGCCTCTTCTAAAGAAAAGCAAACTAGATCCCTTAGAGATGAATAATTATAGACCAATCTCTAGTCTTCCCCTCATTGGGAAAATTGTTGAAAAAGCAGTTATGATCCAGCTGAACAACTTCCTGGAGACAAACAACCTCCTGGATGGTTTTCAGTCAGGCTTTAGACAACACCACAGCACTGAGACAGCACTGATTAAGGTATTAAATGACATCCGTATGAATACAGATTCAGGCAAAACATCTGTTTTAGTGATGCTCGATCTCACTGCAGCTTTTGATACTGTGGATCACAACATACTATTAGATAGACTCATAAACTGGGTGGGACTATCAGGTACAGTCCTTAGTTGGTTCCAATCATACCTTGCTGACAGGGGTTATGTTGTTTCTATTGGTGAACATAGATCAAAGCAGATCACTATGACATGTGGTGTCCCCCAAGGCTCCATTCTTGGGCCACTGCTCTTCAACCTCTACATGCTCCCNCTGTTGCATTATTTTTGTCTGAGTTCAATGGATTAAGAAAGCAAAAAAAAAACAAAAAAACAAAAAACAGAAGTGTTCGTTATATATTTTTGTTAAAAATAATAAGATATATTTAAAATGTGCTAAATAGGCAGAGTCCTAGTTCTTTATCACACTCCTCCCTTTGTCCTTGTTTTAGTACCACTTGTGTTGATTTTGTGATTCCTTATGTTGGAACCATATAAGGTGTTATTGTGTGGGAGGTAATGCCTAATTGCACTTTTGAATATTTTTTTTCTGAGGAGGATACTGGAGTGTATTTATCATGTTTGTTTGGTACAGTTATAATAAACATATTTTCTTTTAAAAAGTATATTTGTCCACTCCATAGTTGAAATAAGAAAATTTTGAATAAGAAAAAAAAATTGCGATTAATCGTGAGTTAACTATGGACACTCATGCGATTAATCGCGATTAAAAAATGTAATCGATTGACAGCCCTAGTTGTTAATGACCTACACATAAACACGGACTCCAGAAATGTTACTGTCCGTGTCCTTCTGGACCTTAGCGCTGCATTTAATACAGTTGACCATGATATTCTGTTAGAAAGGTTAGAACACTGGGTTGGCTTCTCTGGTCCAGTTCTTAGATGGTTTCAAACATACCTTAGAGACAGGCAGTCATTTTTATCAGTTGGGGGGTTTAACTCTAAAAAATTGGTGGTTACTTGTGGTGTACCTCAAGGTTCGATCCTTGGTCCGCTGTTATTTAATCTGTATATGTTTCCACTTGTGCACATTGTTCAGAGACAATGTAAACTATCATAATTATGCAGATGATTTTCAATTATACATTTCATTGTCCTCTAATAATACAGCTCCCCTCGACTCCCTTACACAATGTATTAAGGATATGAATGCCTGGATGTCAGAAAATTTCTTACAATTAAATCAAGATAAGACAAAAATTCTGGTATTTGGTCCAAACGCCCAGAGACAGAAAGTGGTAGACCTTCTCACTTCTCTGTCTCTTTGATGTAAAAATGAAGCACATAACTTGGGTGTAATATTAGACAGTGACCTGAATTTTAAAAACCACATTAATCATACAAATAAAATAGCTTTTTTTCATTTACGTAACATTTCTAAAATTAAACATTTCCATGCATTCATAACTAGCAGGCTAGATTATTGCAATGGCCTCCTAACAGGCCTCCCTCAGTATGCTGCTCACAGATAGCAGCTGATTCAGAATGCTGCTGCTCGTGTTCTGACAGGGACAAAGAAATCAGAACACATCACTCATGTTTTAAGATCTCTGCACTGGTTACCAGTTGAAAAAAGAATTGTTTTTAAAATCCTGTTGCTTGTATATAAAGCTCTTAATGGCCTTGCACCGCAATATATTATTCAAAATTCAAATTCAAAATTCAAAATTCACTTTATTTATCCGTTAGGAACTTCATTTGCAGAGAGAGTATCAACACAGCCCATAAAAACAATCAGAACACACACATACCATCAATTAAAAGGGAATATATCCAAATACATTAAAATTAATTTAAAAGAATACTAAAACATTTCCAATTTGGTTATATTCACAGTCACTTGGACTGTGGCTTAGCATTTAATAGACGAATAGAGGAAGGGAGGAAGCTAGAGGAAGCCATATTACAGACATGCTAGTCCCTTATATACCAGTCAGACCACTCCGGTCTGCAGATCATGGCAACCTGGTTATACCACGTACACATTCTAAGTCAGGGGAAGCTGCTTTTAGTGTAAATGTACCAAAAATCTGGAATACTCTGCCTTTAGACATGAGGGAAGCAGCTACACAAAATATTTTTAAGATAAAGTTAAAAACTTTTTTATTTGAACATATGGTTAGGTTGTCATATTTTTATATTTATTTTATATCCTCTTTTATTGTTCTATAGTTTTATTTTTATTGTTACTTTTTTTTTAGATAAGAGCTCATAATTATGTTTCACTGCTTTAATTACTTTTACCTGAGTCTTTGTTTTACTGGCGTGTGTGGATGTGTGTGTAAATGTGTGTGTGTGTGTGCGTGCGTGCGTGCGTGTGTTTGAATATATGGGTTTTTAATTGTTTTATGTGTGTATTTTATGTATGTATATACCATTTGTTGGTAAGTGTGTACATATTTTATAATTGATTATTTAATCTTGTGTTTTTTCTACTGTAAAGCACATTGCGTTGTTGCCATGCAGGAAATGTGCTCTATAAATAAAGTCATTCATTCATTCATTCAATATAATGCTAAAATTATTTTATAGCATTCTTGCTCCTTTGTCATTTTTTTGTGCCATTGACTCCCATGTAAATAATTTTATTATTGTTATTCTGTCTGGGTTCCTAGACCAGTCAAATTTTAGATTTTACCATTTTTCGACTAGCTTGCGTAGTTTCCCCATATATAGCGAGGCAATGACTGACACTGTATACAAATAAAAAAAATTATAAATATTTTCATGTGACACTCCAAGGTAGTTACAATTCACCCCCAAAACAGGTCTTCTGGACATAACACACAAAAAATGATTTGATTTTTTTTCCACAGTTCTGGTTTTGCTCATAAACCTGGCAATAAAGGGGTTAAATCTCAGAAACACAAATATTTTATTATATTTTGTTAAGGCTGAAGCCAAGGATGAAATTCATGTAAAAAATTGGGACTAATGATGAAATAATATATATTTCTATAGGAAGTTTTGTTTAAACATTTTTTGTGCACAATGAGTAAAAATGTTATAAAATTAAAGCAACATTCTGCAACTTTTACACCTTAAAATTATGCTTTTTTGTAAAGTTTTTGCATCATACTATTATCTATTATGTTCATTTTCATACCTGTGATAGTGTTGGGGGGTCCCACGTCTGTTTACTGCACTATACAGTTTTTGAGCTTTGGGTAGCCGCAGGATGTACTGACTGGGTGTCGTTTTACGGCAGAATATGGCAAGCCAAAGGGTTAAAAAAAAGCATGCATTCTAAACGCGCGTTATGTCTGCCAAAATGCGCGTCCTGAGCACGCGTTTTGACGCCAAAGGGGGAAAAAACTCACGTGTTCTAAAGCGAGCGATATGTCCGCCAAAATGTGCGTCTTAGAACGCTCTTTTTTTATCCCTTTGGCTTGCCATACTTGTATAACGTAGACTCGCTGTTTAGCCGTGGCAGATTCACCAAAGAAAGCTAGAAATCCCTTATCAGAGCAATCTAGGAAAAGAAAAGAAGAACGTGATAGAGCAAGAGCAAAGACCAGAGTTATTATTGGGCCGTCTTTTCCTCTCTGGAGAGCTCTTTTAGAAAGAACAGCATGAACTACGGACTCTAACCTAGCCGTTTTGCTAATGGCTAGGTAAGTAATAAATGATTTCACCAGGGTTATTGTGTTTGGTCGTGCATAAAGTTGTTATACAGTCCTGATAAAACTATTTATTCAATGTGTGGAGGTGGAAAAGTTTGTTTTTGTTGTTTTGCCTGATATTAGGAATGTAAACATGCCACTTATGCCTGAGAGAGATTTGATGTTACGACAGTGACGTTACGCAGCAAGCCTCTAGATGGCGACAGAGACCATATAACTGCAATGTTGCGGAATGCTGCTTTAAAGGATCTTATGAAGCTAGCTCATTTTACAGATTTGCTATTGCAGCTTTAATCAGTGGTCGACACTTATTACTTTCTGAGTTTTATAAATGTGTCCACTGATTCATTTTGACTCCAATCACACACAAACAGAAAAAGTCATCATCCATTTCCATTGAATATCTTTATATTGTCGTAAAGGAGGTGTTTCTTTAACGTGGTCAAATCTGTCCATCACTCAATGAGAAGCTGAGAAACAGAAACAAAAACTCAGTAGTCTGATCTCCAGAGAGCAACGAGAGGCGAACCAGGTGGTGAGTGAGGACTTGTTGCTTTCATCACTAATCCTTCCTGCTTTTCACTATGGAAGTGATTTATTCTGCTCACTAATCAAGATCTCTGATCTCATATCTCCCTTTTTAACCTCAACCCCATTGCCTTTCTCACCTAACCTCATCCTCGTTAGATTTAATTCTCTTTACTGTAATCTTCCCTAATCGTTTCCATTTTTTCCCTTTGTTCCTCCAAGCTACAAACATTCCACAACTTCACTTGAATATGTGTAGAAAACACAAACACACATTTATGACAGCAGCCATCCTGAGCTGAGTGGAGTTGTTGGTTTGAAAGCTCCTCTGGTAGAAACCGAAGCTCCACCTGTCATAATACAGCAGCCAAAGCAAGATAAAGAGGTGTGGGGCGGTGGGGGTCCCCATGCTGAAAGACAGGCTCTCCCCTCTGACACTTCAGGCCTTCGGAGTCCACAGGATGTCCACCACCCAAGTGGTTGGATGGGCGGATGGATGGAGAGACAGCCAGGAGAATGATGGACACTTTGACAAGCAGGAGACGTGAGCAGATGGACCAGTGGGGTCATCAGTCACATGATGACCTGAACACGAGAGTAAAAGTTAGCCGATGGAGTAAAAATAATAGAAAGAGTAAAATAGAAAAGATGAACTCAGAAGGGAATTTGGTGTAAGACCGACGGACTCAATATAGACATGATCTGCACGTCCATGCAACGTTAACTGTTTGCAGGGATGGTTCTGTTGTGTGAAATCACCAGCATGAACACACACCCAACACACCGAACAGTAATCTCCTCTGGATTACAGCAGAGAAGAAATCTGATCACTTTGTATCAAATTATTTATTTTCAGTAGAAACTGTGACACTAGTACCTGTGCCACACAACGAGACCAGGGAAGAATCCACCTTTTGGATCTGTGTTAACATAAGAACATGTGATGAGATGCAGAAGAGTGAAAGTTCTCACATTAAACAGGAGAGTAGAGAGGGCACAGGTGTGTTAACCAAGCTGCTCGTTAGCTTTCCTAAAGAAAAATCCAGCGTGCTCAGCTGCAGGAATGGAATGCAGTGTGTGTGTGTGTGTGTGTGTGTGTGTGTGTGTGTGTGTGTGTGTGTGTGTGTGTGTGTCCGTGTGTGTGTCCACAGGGAGGCGGCATGTTTCAGCACCTTGTCTCTCTGCCTGTTAGTGCTGACAGGACCAGAGTGGGGGTGGGGCGGAGACCAGAAGGGCTCCTCCTCCTCCTCTATGGATGCTCCATCCATGTTGTTGCAGATTAAACTGGTGTTCTGATGAGTTTAGTTGATGGTTCTCATGAAGCCATCAGAAACAGGAGGACACAGGTGCCTCCAGTAATTATCACACCAGCTAAAACTCCGCTGACCAGTTCCACAGCAGGCTGCTGCCACCTAAAAGACTTCAGTCTCTTAAATTTCACAGCAAACATTGTTTAAAAATGTTTGACCGCCAACTGTTTCACAGCAGTTTATGAAGAATTATTAAGAACTTCTTGTGAACCTTGACCCCTGATGCACCTGTAGTCCTACATTTAGCTGCTGTTGTGATATTTACTCTAACCAGAGCTGTCTAGGTCACTGTGTGGTGCTAAACCGACAGCAGTGTGAGATTTCCTAAGACAGGTTGGCATGGACCGCTGTCCATTTGGAGTAGTTTACAGTAAGATGGCAGCAGCCATGTTGGATTTGAAAGATTTTTCATGTGCTGCACAGGCCCGCACCAACTAAAGGCTGCCTTAAAATGCACTCAGATTACACAAGCTGCTCTGTGCGTGCGTGCGTGCGTGCGTGCGTGCGTGCGTGCGTGCGTGCGTGCGCTACCTCTGGACCTTGATGACTGATTACCAGTGTGTACGTTAGATAAACTGTCCACTCCTCCAGTGATCCAGCAGCAGTGTGTTGTTTTTGTTTGTGTTCTCAGGAGCCAATAAAAACAGCCACAACTTTATAACACCTCATTTACTTTTTTTAAAACAGGAAGTTCTGATGAAGCGTTATACATAAAGATGTGAAACGGATTCACAGCCAATCACAGAGCAGAGTCTGGATGCTACCATTAGCTCAGCTCACTCAAACCTGACAAAACATCATTTTCATCCTTTAAAGCCTGAAATAATAATGCATTTTATCTTATTATGTAATTCTATAACAGTAATAAAACATTTATTGTAGCCATTACAACCCGTGGAGACATGATCAGGACTGGAAATGGCAGGTTTCTGATGAAGGGACTAATCCTGATGCTCCATGGAGGCTTTAAGGACAGAAGAAGTTTAATTGCAACAATAAAACTACAAAGGGTAAATTTCCATTTAGATCTTAAGAGAATTCATGCAGAAAAGAGATGATTTAGTTAAGTGAGAATGTTGAGGTCTGCCAGCTCGCTGGATTCAGATGTTTGCGTCACAATCAGCCAATTTAATCACAAGCTGGAGTTCCTGCAGGTTTTCACTTCATAAAAATGTGAATTCTGCAAACGTCAAAGGAAAGAGCTCAGGAAAAGACATGACATCATCAGTCAAACGGACCCAGAGTGAGTGAGGGCGAAGTGTTTAGACATGCAGTCACTGGGATTAGTTTTATATTATAGTAAAATTAAATTAGCTTCAAATATTCTCTTAAACTCCTGAGATCCAGCACATGCTAGCTCTGTAATACTCTGTTTTCTTTACACCTCTTATTATGATTTTGGGAAATAAAGTTTAATTAAACTGCTTTTTAAGATTTATTTCTGTTTATTTAATTTAGGAAAATTTATTAAAAATATTTTTTATAGATTTTATAAAAATTCAGAGGTCAAACCTGCATTCGTTTTATAAACTGCATTCTTGTTAAAATATCAATGAAATAAATATGGAAAGTTGTTCATGGAAAGCATATTATTATGGGGTGCCATTTGTAAAGTCAAACAGTTATGACTTAACAGCAATATTTTGGGTTATTTAGCCTATAATAAGAGAAAAACAATGGGAGTTCATTTGTCAAAATCATATTTTCACCATGTTATTTATACATTTATAAATGTTAAAGTTCCAAACTAAATATTTAGTTAGCAAACTAAATATTTAGTTAGCAAGTTGACGTTAAATATTTATTTTACAAACTAAATATTTAGGTCAGGCCTAAAAATTTAGTTTGTAAAATAAATATTTATTTTGGAGCTAAATATTTATTTTGGGGCTAAACCTAAATATTGATTTTGCAAACTAAATGTTTAGCTTCAAAATAAATATTTAACTGGGATCTAAATATTTAACTCTAAGTTAAATATTTAACTTGCTAACTAAATATTTAGTTGGGAAATTTAACATTTATAAATGTATAAATAACATGGTGAAAATATGACTTTGAAACATTACCTCCCATTTTTTTTCTCATGATAGGCTAAATAACCCAAAATACTGCTGTTAATTATGAATCCTTGATTTTACAAATGGCACCCCATATATTATGGTTCAGGGTGGCATTAAGGTAAAAAGTTTAAAAATGATAAGACGTAATAATTCTTCATAATTCTGCATGTTAAACTAGATTTTGTTTCCCTCTGATGAGTTTCTCTGCTGACTGTCTCCAGTCTGGACATTGTTCAGCTGAGTTTACTCAGCTGCCTCCAGCAGCAAGGGATTTGCACCCGCAACTGCCCAGGGGTGTCTTGTCTGTTTATTGTCCTTAATCACAGCTCTCCCCCCTGCCCACAGGAATCATAAGTGTATTTCCAGCTTCCTCGCCCTCGTCTTCAGGTCACATGGGTTCAGCACCGCTCACGGTCACTTCATATAATCTCAGTGAGACTGATTTACTCCTGCCAGTGAGCAACAGCATTAGTGTTGTTATTACAGCGACCGCTCAGAGTTGCATTTTAATTAAGTCCTTCGGAGGGAAAGTGGGCGGACACCGCTCTGGAATATTTTACTAGATTTTATTGCAGCGGATGACAAGAAGATGAGGAGTGAAAGACGTACGACAACAAAACCTGAGCTGGGAATGGAACACACACAGACTCCACATTTCCATATGAGCTGGGGTGAAGAACGCACGACGGGTCCAACGTTCCCTCGCTGCACTGAAAACCGTGAAGACGTCCCATAAATCAGTGAAAAGCAGATGAGTTCTGATTTTAGCTCAGAAGGAAGTCAGAGAGGCTTCCTCTTTTTTTCATTTCCTGTGGCTGATTAACTCTCATACCCCTAAAACAAACACCACACACCAGAACCCTGCACACACACCGTTATCTGTGCTTGTAGCTGCAGTGGCACCGCGGTAACTGTTTCATGGTGGCTGATGTTTAAACGTTTCACAATTTAGAGTTTTTTCATGTTAGCTTCTTTCCTTCTGTTAGATCAGCGTCAGCCAATATTTGTCCTTAGTAAAGCTGATTTAAAGTCGGGCACATCTCCAGGCAGCCTGGTGCTGTTGCAGAATTAATTTAAACACACGAGCTGTTATCCAGCTCGACTGGGGTCTGGCTCCAGCTTGATCTCTCAGTCGGAATAACCAATCTATTGGAAGGTGTGCTCTGTCCACTGAGTGGGAGGAGCCTAGAGTAGGGATATCGTAGAATGATGTACACAAAGGTACATCAATACCAGTGGTGGTTTCAAAGGTCTAATTCTGTGTTTCTGCACATTTTCTCTGCTTTTTGCTAAAAATCAAGTTAACTGAAGCCACTGAGTCATTGTTGAAGTTTTACTGTGTCAAAGTTAAAGTGTGTCCCGATCAACCCTCCCCTGGGAATAAAAGAACCAGGGACAACAACTAGTGATGCAGATCCAGAATGAACACTTCTTTGGCCATTTCGGTGGACAGAAATCATCCTCTATCGTATGATAGACTCAAACCGGTCGGTGTCCTTTTGCTGTGACCGTTATCTCTTTCTTTGACACAAACTTTAAAGCCATACTATGCAACTTTTTCATATTTTCAAATCATGTTCTTGAGCCAGTATGTGCTAAAATGACCCTTTACAGGGTTAATGAAAAGTCACTCAGGTCCCCACCGCCCTCTGTGGCCAGAATACCACACTTGCAACTTCAGAGTAGTGGTCTGGTCACTGTTAGACTTAGAAAAAAATCTGCTGACATGCCTGGCGCTGCAGTCTGCTTCCAGCATGTTTCCTGCATGTTTTAGATCATGAACATGGCTGATTTGTTTGATTTAGTGATGAACCGCTCCTGTAGACACTAATGAAGGCTGAGGAGACATTTCAGCAGTTAGATTAAGGTGTTAAAAAGACGAACGCACATCGAGGAGATAAGTTTCACTTTTGGTTTGACCACAGATAATTAATAACAGACACTAGGGGGTGCTAAAATCAAATAAAACTGCCAAGTGTGCCTTTATTTAAAGTATTCATTTCTCATATCGGCCCAGTCCCAAAAGGAGATTTTTGGTTGGTTGTTAGCTGCTGGTTTGTTCCTGAATTTTAAATCCTGCTGTCAAGAACGAAGCGTGTAAACATTGGAATGATGAATTCCACCTGCTGGAGACAACATCTTTATCCTCCCATCTGCTCATTCTGACCAGAAAAGACAAGAAAAACACCATTTAAGGGTCATGAAAGGGGCTAAATATCTGTAAACTGCATGAAGAGAGCTGGAGGGTAATCAGTAACAAATACTCTACCGCAGTTCACGGGTGAACGAAGGGGAAAGAGCTCCACTAATGGAAGCGATGCACGCTGATCAGTGCATAATGCATTCCCAGCTTAAGGATTGAATGTCATAAGGAAATCCATATGGGGGGAGATGGGATGTGGGATGTTTGTGCTCTTGAGAAGGAGCGCTGGAGTGACAGCACATCTGTGCAACAGTAGCATGCTCTTTCACATCACCGTAGGATTATTCTGCACTAATCAAGACCCAGAACAAGAAGAACCTATCTGGGTGACTGAGACAGCAGCAAACCTGCTCAGAAGTTAAACGGTGATCTATCGGCACCATCTGGAAAAGATTGGGCCAAAGGGGTCTGTGTTCTTACCTCTATAAATAAATAAATCCACTACTGTGTTTATTTGTGCAGCTAAGCCTCAGTTAGAGCTCAGATGTTAGAGACTAGATTATGTCATGATGAATAATTAATTTACTGGACATGGGACGGCTGGGTATTTTGTCTTTCCCTCTCATAACCTCTTCATCTTCTAAAAATTGAAAGCAGACATTCCACGAGCAGCAAGGTTCCTCTGCTCCTAAAGTGTCCCATTGGCATCTCAGATAGCTTTAAATCACTTTTAAACTGGATGAAGTCTCTCCAACATCCTACAGGATGTCAGCGTGCTTCATCCAGGCATGAACACGGTGCTGCTTTAATTAAAAACACCTATTTATCTAACACTTAGCTGCTTTACAGTTTCCACAGGCATTAAATCAGTGATCTTTATTGGGTTTTCAGCACGCTACAAAAGCATGCTTTTGTTGAATTATTCCTAAGTTTTGGAGGGCAGCAACAGCAAAATCACAAAAGTAATATTAAATAGAGGTGAAAGGAATACGTTAGGAGCTTGTTTTTATATTTGTGTAAAATAATAGTGTCATAACTTCTCGTCAAATGTCCCTGAGCTCAGGACCTTCATCAGAACATCAGTGGTTTGTTACTGGCTTCCTGTTCAAAGGCTCTGAGGCTGATCTGGATCATGTCCCCTCTGTAAGGTCCAGCTGAAGAAGACTGGGACGAAGGTGGAGGATGGCAGCAGGGTGGGGTGATGAAGTAGAAGTGTAAAAGATGAGTGAAGTAGGATTAGAGTTCCACTGCTGAGCCAAGAGGAAGTGGGCTGCCATGTCTGTTTTCCTCCACAGCCCCTCACCTCCACTCAGAGCGGGCCGCCCGGAGCTGGGCCTCCTCCTCCTGGAGCTCCCTCTGAGTGTGAGGTGCCAGTTCCAATCTCATGGACTTCTCCCCACCTCTCTGTGGTCGTTCATCCTAGTGGTGTAAATGAGCTGGACTGACCTCCAGACTGGTTTGTGTTATGTGCCCACTTGTTCATTTGACCAAACAGTGAGAGGTGAGTGGTAAAGCTCTGTGTACGGCTCTTATGATGCAAAAGGATTTTTAAAAGAACAGCTTTGTGTTTTCATTTAAGAAAATAACACTTTTAGTTTTATTATTTAACAGGGAGCTGGCTCTATTATGATCTACAATCAAGGAAAAGCAACCCAGACACTCCTGAATCCTGCATCTTGACTCATCCAGGTGATATGGGTGACTGGAAGGGTCATCAGTGATGGAGCTCTCTTATAGGTCCCAGGTAAGAACAGAAAGAAGAGAAGGGCCACAGAGAGATTTCCAGGTGAGTGGATCCAAAAACCATGAAAGACTTCAAGTGTGATCCAACAGGTAAGTTACTAATGAGTTAATCACCAAGGAGATCAAATCAACAATAGCTGTGTCGAATGTGTTAGCCAGGATAAGTACTGGAGGAAGATAAGGACACATCCCTATGGACACACACCAGTATGCACACAGGGTTGTTGTTGATTAGTTTAGAGAAAATATCCTGGAAGTAGACTTAGCTTTTACAGTCTTGTGCTTCTCTCCCACACCAACGTTCACCAAAATGTATTCCAACACATACACAGATATTTACCCCACCCAATACATCCCTGACACATGTGGAGCAGACTTCTGAGGCAGATTGATGTTCCACATGTAGCAGAGCAGGCCCATCCTCAAGCTGCAGCACAGATGCATGGACGGGTGAGACAGGAACAGAGAACCGGAGAAGCAGGAGCTGAACACGAAAATCAAGATCTGTGATTTCTTAAGCCGTGCTGTGGCTTCTGACACTTTAGTTTGATTTGATACAAAAGCCTGAAACTGTTTGTGATGAACGTCAGAGGGTTCACACATAATTTAATTCACAAAGAAACATCATGGCAACCAGAACACCTAATCCTGCCACAGCACTGGCCAGGGTTGGGCCTTTCCCCTTGGTGCCACCGTTTATGGATATAATACCATCGTTGGTCCATGCCTCCCAGTTACAGAACCACTCCATACCCGTGTCCAGATGTGACAGAGTTCTGTAAAAACACAACAGTCACTCCTTTAATGTGGTCTTCTTTAGACAACCAGAACCATCAGAATCAGTCCGAGGACCCTCATGTCCCCTGATCCTAACATCGAGCCATGCTGACATCTCCACCTCCTTTTGTTTCCTGCTATTAAAAGTCTGCAGGAGTTTGTTTTCTTTTAGCTATGAATATAATCTGTGAGCTGCTGCCTGCTGCACGACTGATCTGTCATGTTGATAAATCACCACAACGATCAGTAGGACGGGTGAGGGGCCGTGCCACAGCCTGGTGATAATGTCTTCTTCCACGCAGTCAAATGAGCCACGTATGGTGGTCACATCTGCAGTTAAAACAGCATCAAGACCTCCTCCTGAAGGCTCAGAGCACGAACCAAAGGAAGAGGGTGATCTGTGAGCCACGTTAGTCATTCAGAAAACAAACAAATCATCCAACCAACTCATCTGATCAAAACATCCTACCATGACATCCAACTAACACATCCAACCAGCACATCCCAAATACATACCTTGTGTGTGTGTGTGTGTGTGTGTGTGTGTGTGTGTGTGTGTGTGTGTGTGTGTGTGTGTGTGTGTGTGTGTGTGTGTGTGTGTACACATGTGTGTGTATCTGTGTGCGTATGTGTGTGCATGTGTGTGTCTGTGTGCGTGTGTGTCTGTGTGTGCATGCATGTGTGTGTAAATGTGTGTGTGTGTGCGTGCGTGCATGCATGTGTGTGTGTGTGTGTGTGTGTGTGTGTGTGTGTGTGTGTGTGTGTGTGTCTGTGTGTGTGTGTGTGTGAGTGTGCGTGTGTGTGTGTATCGTATCCTTTCTGAACTGTCAGCTGATGGAGATGATCCTCTTTCATCTTTCTGGGTGACTGATGACTGGACAGGTCTTGGATGACCAGTGAGACTTTTATAAGGCGATTCAATCAGATATTTTAGGCTCTTGACATTTTAACAGAGCTCCAGACCTCCTTAAATGCACATGACACAGAACTTCAGAGCATTGTTTGATAAAGAAGAAAAGAGATGAAAAGAGGAAGAGGCACAAAGTTGGGGACATGCGTACATCTCTTCTTGGAGGACACTCTATCAAAGCTGCTTTCCTTCCGCCTATAAATACCAGCTGAGTGAATAATATCCCCCCCGCTGTGGGCATCAAGTCAAGTCCAGGATCTGCTGAACACATGAGAGCCATCACAACACAAAGACTCACAGCATATAGAGCACAGACGCAGTCATCATAACTCCTTCAGTCCTGTAATAAACTGAGCAGCAGCTCAGATCCATGCTGATGTCTCTGTCTCACTGTCCTGTTCAGTCTCATCATATCAAAGAGTCAGAGCCCAGTTCAGACCTTTAGGACTACCAAAAAGGCTCAAGGGATTTAGCACCATCATGTATTTTTACAGAAAATTGACAATTTTAAAAATAAATAAAAGTGTCTTAAAATGTTTAACCTCCACATCTATGGACCGCTACAGGTGAGTGGTGCCATCATGGGATCAAAGGAGGCTGTTTGCTAACTCAAGAGCAGCCACGACGGCTGGAGCTTTCACAGAAAAATAAAGAAGCTGTAATGGTTCCCTCTGTGGTCAAACAGCAGAGGATCCTTAAAAGGGGTCTTAACCAGGAAGTCCTAAACAGCACAGAGAAAAGCCTTCCAACACATCAGCGGTGCTTTTATCAGCCATGATAAGTAGAACAGTCTCTCCCTTTTCTGAAGAGAAGACGCGAGGTGAGGAGAGGTGGAAGGCAGCGTTCCCTCTTTCCATCAGAGAGGCAGAAGGGAGAACTTCTGCCAGCGTGCAGAGCTTTGAAACTGAAACGTAAGAATGGCAGATCACAGAGGCCAAAGAAAAATGATCTTCTCCTCATTACGACTCCCTCGGCCAGGGGCTTTGTTGTGGGGGCTTCTGCTTTTAACTGGAAACAGCTCCAGTGTTTCTCTGCTGTAGAGGATATGCATTCAAACGCTCCATCTTTGCTCCCTTCTCTAACGTCTGGTGACAGCAGGCTAAACCTGACGCCATGTGCAAAGGCTCGCTCTCTGCAGGACAGATGTCCTCGCCTGTCGGTGGAGACACCAGGTGTCCAGGTGAGGACTGGCAGGTGGAAGCGGAGGACCAGTCTGCAGGTACGAAGGACCGAAGAAGACGAGCCTGAATCTTCTCATGTGAGGATGTAAACCTGTCATCATTGTCCTGTTCGCACTTTTGTTTCCTCCTGAAATATTATTTTACAGGCTTAGGTCTGATACCTTGGTTTTTTTTATGTCTTTTATCAATTTTGTCTAACTTTTAAAGGAGGTGATGTGTTGCGTTCTGCTTCTTTATCCAACCTTAAAGAACCTTAAAGTCTGTATTCCTGTTTGGATGTTTTCTATTAAAACTGCATTAAGCCTTGGTTTCACATTAAAATGACTCTGATCTCATTACACCAGCGGTGTGAGGCCATTTCACTGTAATTCAGCACAGATTCAGCTTTTTATAGAACCCCTATAAAAAATAACTCTAAGATTTGATCAGATCAAACATCCACACACTCGCAGAAAGCTGCTTTGCAGCTCTGTTTTGGATTAAATAACTTTTTAAAATGCATACTTGTTGAATTTCTGCTGCGTGGGCTCGGTGCCTAAAGCCAAAACAGCAGAAACGAGACGTTTCACTTCATCCTGGTGAGCGACAGCAAGGCACATGCAGACTCACAAAAACACACAAACAGGCGTTTCATCTGAGATCTGATATGCCTCTGTTCTTTTACAGATTTAATGCTTTGCTGGATCTAACTGAGAACGTGGAGAGTTGATGTGGCGCCACTTTCCCTTTGGTGAATTCATCTTTCTGTGCTCGCCACCCTGCTGGGTGAGAGTCAGCGGGCTGGGCCCACGCCCGCGGCCCCGCTCCAGCATGAGAGGGGGCATCTTTTAGGAATTACAGGAGGTGATTGACAGCTGTTAGTGATGGCTGCAGGGTGAGTTCAGGGCCCTCGTTGTGTCTGATTTACACAAACACACACACACACACACACACACACACACGCCTTCTCTTAGCAAACCAGCTGGGAACCAGAAATCCAACAATTTGTTCAGATTTTATCAAAGCAGGGAGATGAGAGTATCACACAGTGTGTAGTAATCCATAACTAATCTTTAATCCCATCGTCCCATCAGCAACTCGGACCTGAACACAACATGTTCTGTACCAGAGTGATGGAGGGATGTTACTGTGAGGTGCAATTTGTAAAGTCAAACAGTTATAACTTAATATTCTGGATTATTGAGCCATCATAAGAAAAAAAAATGGGAGTTAATTTCTCAAAGTAATATTTTCACCATGTTACCGGTATTCATACATTTAAAAATGTTAAAGTCCCCAAATAAATATTTAGTTAGCCAGCTAAATATTTAACTTAGAGTTAAATATTTATTTTACAAATTAAATATTTAGGTCAGACCTAAATATTTAGTTTGTAAAATAAATATTTTTTATTATACTAACTAAATATTCAATGTGGAGCTAAATATTTAGTTTGTAAATGAAATATTTAGCTCCACATTAAATATTTATTTTCCAAAATAAATATTTAGATCCCAACTAAATACTTAATTTAGAGTTAAATATTTATTCTACAAACTAAATATTTAGGTCTGACCTAAATATTTAGTTTGTAGAATAAATATTTAATTTGGAGTTAAATATTTATTTTTGGGCTAAACCTAAATACTGATTTTGCAAACTAAATGTTTAGCTCCAAAATAAATATTTAGCTGGGATCTAAATATTTAGTTTGTAAAACAAATATTTAACTCTAAGTTAAATATTTAGCTTGCTAACTAAATATTTAGTTGGGAACTTTAACATTTATAAATGTATGAATAACATGGTGAAAATAAGATTTTGAAAAATTAACTCCCATTTCTTTTCTAATGATACGCTAATAACCCAAAATACTGCTGTTAATTATGACTCTGACTTTACAAATGGCACCCCATGTTACTGCCTGTGAATTAATCAGATCGTCCCATCAGAGACTCGGACCAGAACACAACATGTTCTGTACCAGAGTGATGGACGAATGTTACTATTGGGAACCATTTGTAAAGTCAAACAGTTATAACTTAACAGCAATGTTTTGGGTTATTTAGCCTATCATATGAGTTAAAGGTTTAGCCCCAAAATAAATATTTAGCTGGGATTTGGAAAATAAATATTTTATTTGGAACTAAATATTTAGTTTTCAAACTAAATATTTAGCTCCCACACCTCCTACCAGATATTCTCCATCCCAATCCCAGAGGTCTCTTCCTGGTTCAGGACAAACTCCAGAGGAAGGTGACTGGGAGGAATCCTGTAGAATCTGGAGCCAGAACCTTTTCAGCTGACTCCTTTGAGGAGGAGCAGCAGTACTCTGAGCTCCACCTGGAAGATGGAGCTCCTCAGTTTATCTCTAAGTCTAATCTGGGATTTGGAACTGGGTAATGGTCCATATCTTTGGTTGTAATGTTGATGCACCAGTAAATCCTTTTGGATCAGCTCCGTCTCCCACAACAGACCGGAGCAGACCTCATCACTGCAGAAGAAGCTCCGATCCACCGCTCCTTTGCTTCAAACTCACTCCAAACCTGGTGGGAGAAATCCACATTTTTCCACTTTAGAACTTTAGGAATATTTTAAATAAACAATAAAAACCCAGTATCACTTTACAATAAGGGTCTCTATTAACATTCTTTATTAACATTAATATTTTATTTAATAGTTTATTCATGCTTAATAATGCACTAAGTGATGTTAATAAAGGGACTCTTATTGTAAAGTGTTATCAAAAACCCTTTAAAGAATAACTCCACATTGTCATGTTCTGTGGTGAGCTACTGGTGTGAATGTTCCTGAGTTCTGTTTTCAGGTGGGCGGGTCCGAGAGCGGTACCAGCTGCTGCTGGTTTGGTAATCAACTGCCAGGGGATATAAGGAGCAGTGTGACTCTACTCCACGCCGGATGATTACTCAGTTTGGGTAGCTCTAGCCTCTTGGTTCTCCTGTGTTTTAGTCATTGTTCACCGTGCCATTTTTCTATCAGTTTTTGGATTCCTGTGCCATTCGTCTAACCTCCTCCTGTGCCTTCCAGGTTCACTCTCCAGTCTCATCTCCAGTACCATAACCCTTGGAACTCACCTCTTCACCACGCCACACTGCATCTCCCCTGGCCGCCCGCTCTCTCTCGTCCACCTGTTCACAACCGTGTCCCCCCATGACACCTACGGATCAGTACCCTCC
>SSNS01000189.1:257248-376673 GCA_006937985.1 Aphyosemion australe
GCTCCTCATCAGTGGAAACCGTAAGCTACTACCAAACATTCCCTCCCTGTCCAACCATCAGACACTCACTCTGCTTTGTCTTCCCTAGAGGACCAGTACCCAGCGCAGAGTCCCGTTGTCCAGCTATTCATATCCCCCCGTGTAAAAATAAAGATTATTGTTCACCTTACCATCTTCGTCTGTGTGTGATTCTGCATGTCGTGGGTCAAACAGCTACCCCACACCATGACACACATGCAGATAAATACAAATAAAAAAACGAATAAATACTACCTGCAGTCTCAAACCTGTTTATAATCATTTTTTACAATAAAGAATTTTATTATTGTCAAAAATCCTCATTTAGGAGAGGAAAAATGTAAAATAAAATAAAGGAAAAAAATAGAAAAAACAGCCTAATTATGGGACTGGTTGCATGTTTAAGTTTGTGAACAATGCTACCGTCGGATGTGCACCAACAACTGAGCCGGCATAACGACCCATCTTCTGTCCAGGGTGTTTGGCTAAGAGGTGACATCTGAGGCTCCTAAAGCAGACATGGATGAGAACAAGTCTACAAAATATAATGTTGGTGCTTCAGCCCCTTTATGCACTCAGGAAGTTTAAAAATAAGGTGGGTTAATGCACTGCATTTACATAATCTGTAAGAAAACAGATCTGGAATTACAGAGGGATCTGATTAGAGAAAACATCCCAGTAGATTCAAATTTCAGCAGCGACTGAGTGAATATGAAGGTTCATGATGGACATCGAGGCTTCAGATGATGAGCAGGAACGACGAGGACAGGAAGAACATCAGGGAAGGGTCAGAGCGTGCTGCAGGATCCGGCTAGAGCTCCTGGTTTTTACTTTAAAATACAAAATAATACATTCAGATATGGAATGTATTTCAAAGGAATGAGAACAGTTTAAAAATGTCTGATTTTCTTTCACATTTAGAAGAAGACAAAAACCTCCTTTTCTGCTGCTGTCATCAAAGATTGTCAAATTAACACTTTTCCAAAGTTTTTCACAGAAAAGGTCTTCAAACAGCTTAAAACGTGTTAAAATGCTAAATGTTTATTTAAAGAGTTTATTTTATATAAGCAATTCTCTGGGTGAATTATCTTGACAGTCGCCCTCTTGTGGTTATTTAGTGAAATTACAACAAACAAGATATGCCAACAATGTTCTGTTGGTTTTTTGAATTAAAAGCATGGAGCTGTAAACATTTGGAGCAACTTTTTGGGATTAAATTATCACGAGATTAAATTAATCCATGATGAACAAACCAAACAGAGAATTATCTTGTGTCTATTTGATCTGATCTTTGTTTCCACATTTACTGAACAGCTGTTTCCCTCATACAGCTGTTTAGTGACATTTACAATTTTCACTGCATGAATTAATTTTTTTAAATAAAATAAACATAATTGTCAACAGGTTGTATTGTAGATTAAAGCATTGAGTAATCTGATGAAAAAAACAAAATGTTTTATCGATTAGAAGAGCTACAATTATTTATTCACACATAAGAAACGTTTGTGTATGACTGCTGCACACTTTTCATTCTTGAATATGTTAAGTTTGAAATTTCATTTTTGATGCTTTTAACAAAGAAGGTTATACCCTAGCTTAAGGGCTTTTAAGAAAGTAAAAATGTATTTTATTCGTACTATTTTTAAACTTTAGTGTTGTGATGTGACAAACAACCACCAGAGGGCACAAAGACATAAATACACTATTATAACTTTTATTATTAACATGTCTTTTGTGTGATTAAATAATGGTAAAACATTAATGCATTTTCACAAAATGTAGTTTTAATCAGAATTTCTGATTAAAACTACATTTTACAGACTAATCAGAAAACATCGGAAATTAGCTATTAGTCTGTTACGTCTTACTGCTATGTGTAAGTTGTAATATTACTAAGCAACCACAAGAGGGCGACAGAAATTAGATTGTTTACATCAAACGATGAATTGATAATGTATAATAATAATAATATTAATTATTATTATTATTATTATTATCAAATAAATCATCTCCTGTCGCCATGATGCTTTCAGTCTCAGTTTTCAACACGCTGCCTTGCATCACATTGACTTGAGTTCCTGAAGCACACATCAGTGTTTGAAGACATCAGACTGGCTTTTCTGATCTGAAACAGACAAAAGTCTAAATGATTAGTGGAGAAAAGACCGGCGTGTGAAAGAAACATCTGACACTTACAGCAGGAGAGTAAAATCTACAAAGAAAATAGCAGACCATGAGTTCCTGTGCAGCAAACAAGACGTCCCAGGTCCTCAGCTTCCAGTCAGCATCAGGGAAAAATCAATCCTTCCCATGAATCAGGATTTCCACCTCCTGTTTCTGGGAGGAAAAACTGAGCAGGAATAACACATCATGGCCTGATGTATGGGTTGAATCATACGAGTCGGTGAGTTCTGCTCAGATCTGTCCCAGACTTCAGAGGTTCTGAGCATCCATCACTCATCTGCTACATGACAGCTCAGACAGCGCGGCTGCGTTTCACTGTAAAACTCCAAAACACGCCTTTAGTGTTTCTCTCATTTATATGTTATTCATACAACTATAATTTTGATTATAAAATTAATTTAAATTAAATATTTTAGCTTTCTTTGCTATTGTTAAATAATTACTTAATCAGTAATAAATATTCCTGGATATTAGCATTTTTATTGTGAAGAAATAGTAATATTAGCAGATTTAACAATTATTTTAGTCTTTAATTATTTTAAACAATTACCTCACTAATTTTATCTCATTAAATGTAATTTTTAACAAATTGTAATATTATTTTTAATTTATTATTAAATTATCAGTAATAATAATAATAATTATTATTATTATTATTATTATTATTATTGATGTTGTTGATGATGATGATGTTATTTTTGTTCAAAAATTAATTTGAAATGCCAAGAAAAAAAATGTTTTTATTGTTTTGTTTTGTTTTGTTTTGTTTTGTTTTGTTTTGTTTTGTTTTGTTTTGTTTTGTTTTTAGTTTGGGGGTTGCATGAAAGTGAAATTTAAAAAGATTAATATGCTTTTTTTTCTTTCACCTAAAACAATTCCATGTAAATGTATTATATTTAAAAATTGTGTGACCATTTATTCTAGAAATGTTTCCATTTCAATAATTTCACAACTTGTTTTGGACTCTATTGAATTAAAATACCTTTTTTATTACTTAAAAACAGAAAACTGATCAGATTATTGGATGTAATTTACAGACTTTTTACTTTTCATTTTCAAGGATTTTATTTACAGTTTTTAAAGTTAATCCTAAATTATTTTTTATTCTGTATAATCATAATTTTCAAACCTTTGTTTGATTTCTAATCTGTTCCCTATTTAGTCATTTTTAACTGATGACCAAAAAAATCAGGTATATTTAATTTTTAGAAGTTTCTGATGTTTGAACACCAAACACGAGTCAGAACCTGTTAAAACCACTGAAGGAGACTATGTAACAGCAGCTTTGCTGTTAAAGCAGACTCAGGCCCTCTTATTCTCTCTAGTCTGATAATAAATGTGGGACAGGAGGAGCAGGAACCTCAACAGGGCATGATAACACCTTAGCAATCCAACACACATGTTCCACGGCGGGCCGGGCCCAGCCCCGGGGCAGAACCTCAGCCGGCATGTGGAACAGGTTTTCCACTCAGCTGAACGACCAGCACCCCCAAAACGATTGCCCCGGAGCTGGATCCAAGTCTGTGGGATTAAACATCACGGCCAGCTGTGGATTAACACAATTTGCACCTCCTCTCTGTGCGTGTACACCCCCCCTCACCCCCCCCCCAGGTTGGGCCATGCTGATGCAGGTCTGGGACCTACAGAGACAGCCATCTCTCAGGAAGCCCGGTTCTGTTACCAACAATATTCCATTTACAAAGACTCAATTCAGTTCAAGCAGCGTAATCCAATAAGAACGAGATAATCTGATTTAACCTCACCGCTCCAGCACCACTGGTTTCAAATGATTCAACAACTTCTTCAGGCGTTTTGTTTCGTCCTGCTGAGCTGAGGCTTCGTGATGTTTTCTTTAACGTCGATCAGTCATACAGCAGAGACCCAATCACAACAAGATGGTCCCGTCAGAGCTCAGGGAATGTCCACAACGTTCCCTTCTCCAGTCTAAAGGAACCGTGTGAGGGTGTTTCCTCAGAGAAACGGATTAAAATACAAGATTTTATGTGTTATAGTGGAGTTTATTTATGAGGGGAGGGAAGGAAAGGAAAGAAAAGAGAAGGAAAGGGATGAGAAGGAAAGGAAAGGATGGTGAAAGAAGGAAGGGTGATAAAAGAACAGAAGGAAAGAAGAGATTCAACATCAGACAAAAATGAGAGAAAAGAAAGAAAACACTTTTATAAATGTTTTTTTTTCTTTTTCTTTGACAAAAGAGGCCAGGACAGGAGTGCTGACGAGGAGCTTAGCTGGTGCTGAGCCAGAGTGGGCGGAGCCTCACACAGTAGGGTGTGTGTGTGTGTGTGTGTTGCCCCTAACATGACCCAGTCACATGAGGGATGAGGCCTGACACAAAGTGAAGGTCTGAAAATCAGCTCTACTTCAGGTGAGATGCTCAGATTTATTTATTCTTTTATTATTAATAGAGTTATTTTCATTTTTCATCCTGGATTTTTCTACTTGTTACATGAATATAAACAAAAGTTACCAGGAGGGTTGAAGGTGGGTGGTGACGCAGCGCAGAGATCAGACGTTTTCCTTCATCTGTTTCATGATGAACAGAAATCAAAGATGTTTTCTAGAAACTCACCTGAACATTGTGCTCCCAGCAGCCAATCAGAGGCCTTCACGCATCCTCAGCACACCGCATCACACGCCACCTGACCGATGACTCCTATGTGTTCATTTATACCATCATTTCATTTAGTGTGAAGAACTTGTCATCCAGATGCTGAGTGAAGCTTAAACTTAGGATTGGCCTGCCCTCTAGTGTTTCTAACTGGAAGTGACAGGCTTTTTCTACCTGGTTCCATCAGATCTAAACACATTATTCTTCCTTTGGTTGTTTCTGAAAAGTTACAGCAATCCTTCTCTTGTTTTAGCTCTACTGATGCTGTAATTAGCTACAACGTCAAACACCGTTCAGATGTTTGAAGCTGAGAAATATCTCATTTGTTACAGCTCTTTGAACAACCTCAGTTTGGAGAAACAGGGCTTAATTCTGGATGGTGCAACAGTGCATGTCTATTTTATAAACTACACTTTAAATGACATGGTGATTTCTATAGAAGTCTGCTATTAGAAATTAGCTTCAGAGCTAGCTAATGTAGCACTTCTGCCTGGACCTAACATGACACGTAACCTTTAGAGCTAAGTAAAGGTTTCATGTTAGAATTTGGATTGCTGGAGTGTTGAGGATAACCAGGATGCTGTAACCGTTTAGAACCAGCTGCAGTTTGATTTTAACACCTGTGTTTTCTGTTTCGTCTCCAGACTAGAAGGTTATGAGTCTGGCAGGAAGAAATCAGTCCTGATAAACGATGTGCAGCTGTCAGTGAGTAATCTCTAACACACCAAACAATAATTATCTGTGTGTCTACAGTCTGGTGTGTTAAAACACATTTATGAAAGTGTTTATAAAAGTAAACTTAATCTTTGCTGTTTACATCTGAACTACAAGCTGCTGCTGCTGTCCTGATGTTTCTCTGTCACGACGCTGCTCAGCAGCTTCACAAGTCAGAGCTAATTTAGGGACTACAGGTCCAGCAGCATCATTTTACCTCCTCATCACCTCATCTGCAGGTTCAGAGGCAGCAGAACATCCTCTCTCCTGCAGCCTCCAGCTCCTCTGGTGGGACCTAGAGGTGTTTCCAGACCAGAGGAGATCAAATAAAAACACTTTCTCCTTGGTTCTCGTCCAGGGAGTGTCCCGCTGCTTCTCTGACGAAGTTGACCCATTCTGTTTGTTGATCTCAACAAGACCCTGCATGAGATACTTAAAGTCCTCCTGAAGTGACCCAGAGCGGGGAATCCACCTCAGGAGCCATGATTCCATGGCCAGGACCAAAACCACTTTCCTCCTCCTTAATCTGAGATTGGACCACCAGAACCTCCCCACCTGAACCTTGGAGTTAACCTTTCTGGGAAGTGTGATCTCTGTAGTTGGAACACACCTTCTGGTCCTCTTTCTTAAAAATGGAGCGGGTGCTGCAGAGGTGTGTCGGCCATGACAGAACATCCAGATGATGCTTGTAGATGTCTGAGTAGAGATTATTCAACCCATTCCCAAGTTACTATTTTATTTTATTTTATTTATGATAATATAAAACAATTTATTTTAGGTTTGTTTTCATTGTCTTCACTGAAAAATATAGTTACTTTATTTTTGACAAACCTAATTATTTTTACTCATTAATTAAATTTCATTTAATTTTTAACATTTTTTATATTTTATCTCAATGAAATTAAAAACTATAATTTATTTAGAAAGATAAAATTAAACCTAATAGTTCTTTAGTTTTATTGTGTTAAAAAAAAAAGAAAAAGGTGTTTTATGTTCAAAATATTTTATTTCAAAGAAAACAAATAAATAAAATATCTGTCTTTATTCTAATGAAATCAAATGTATTTGGATTTTTATTTTAGTTTTAATGAAATTATTTATTTTAATTCATTTAAACATTCTGAATCTTGTGAATGAAAAAACACAATAAAGTGTAAATAAACAGCGCTGGTTTGATCCCCATGGCAGCAGACTCCCTTGTTGTTCCCAGTACAGCTGAACTCACCATCAGCATATTTCCAGTTGTGTTAACAACAATACCAGCAGGGGCCTCCTCCGCTACCGTCAGAGGCTTCAGCTGTTCTGATAAAAACTAAACTGCAGTAAATACACAGAAAACGTAAAGCAGCTCCTTCTGTGTCAAAGTGCAGCGGCCCAGCCGGTGAGTTACTGATTGACTGAACTGGGTAAAGTTTCAGTTTAGGGATCTGCCTGCCGCACCAGTCGAGAGCTTTGGTTTATCACTTCAGGTAAGTCTGACGATGATTGTGTGTTGACTCTGTTCTAAATTATTTTTCCATGGTAAAAATGGGATTTTGCTGTTTGCGTTAAACTCTGAAGCTCATTCAGTCAAATATCTGCTTAAATGTGGAAGAGATGGAGTTTTCTGAGATGATCTAACAGCTGTTGACTTCCTGTCCCTAGAGAGGGGGTGCGCTGTGCAGAGATGGCTATGGTGTGCCTCACAGACTTTGAGGAGTACGCTAAGGAGCATCTTTCTAAGGCCACCTGGGATTATTACGCAGCCGGAGCAGATGAGTGCTGCACCAGAGATGACAACCTGCTGGCTTTCAAAAGGTGTGGATGCTCCGCCCACTACGCAATGTGCTTCAATGAGAGTTTTATTACAGGAGAACTCCTGCTTAAACATAACACTAAAGTTAAAACCTTAGATTACTCTGAGCTGGGCTGCAGATCACACGAGGACCTTTTTGATGAACTTTGCAGCGTTGCAACAGATCTTTGCCTCTGCTGTGCAGCCTGCGTCGTTGAGCTGGAGCATAATGATTAACTGGAGAAACTATTTCAGGAGTTTCTTCACCAGAGTCATGGTTTCTGGACTTCTCTCATGGCTACATTCCTATCAGCTGTCCTCATGTCTCCACAAAGACAGACACATCCAGGGTCTCTACAACAAGCTTTATTTGCTGCTCTGATTGGTTCAAGAATCAAACCCTAGCCCTAACCCAAGAGACGTTTTAATGTCTGTGTTTTTAAATCCAAACCAGTAAAGAAACAACAATAAAACGTATCTCTTGTGTTTTGCTTCAGATGGTCTTTACGTGGTGTGTGATTGTAGCTTTCTTGTGTGTGACCAGGATCCGCCTGAGGCCTCGGATCCTGCGGGATGTGTCGGTGAGCGACACGCGCACCACCGTGCTGGGGACAGACATCAGCTTTCCTGTTGGGATTGCTCCCACAGCGTTTCACTGCCTGGCCTGGCATGAAGGGGAGGTGGCGACAGCTCGAGGTGGGGACAAGACACTAAGCCAGCTCCTGATTCTTTGCATTTTGTTTGTTTATTTATGTTTTTTAGATGTTCTTAAAGCTTCCTTTGCGCTTTTCCTGCTTTTTTTAACTCAGTCTAATTTTATGAAGATACCTAACATCGACTTTTGAATCATTTCAACATATAACATGATTTCACTCAGGAAGGCAGACACAGCTGTGATTTAATTACATTTTTGAGTGTTTCCACCTCATCGTCTTTTATACATGACAACACATCTTGCCCACTTTATTTATAACAAAGGACCAGCTGTTTACCACGTCCTAGGAAAGAAATGAGCAGGAATCAGTTATTTAGGTCTGAATGTTCCTCATTCATTGTTTTCTGTGTTGTCTAACTGAGACTTTAGATCTTGTTGTTTCTGTTTATCAGGCTCAGATGAAACCCTCACACAGAACCTTTAATTATGTTAGTTGGGGTTAGGGTCAAGGTTTCTGAAGAGCTAATGACAGTTCACACATTCAACACTAGATGGGAGTGTTGCAGCTGCTTCTGTGACCGTATGAACTCATAAACAGTATGTTACGGTCTGGATGCATACATTAGATTTCCTCTTTACGTTTAATCCTGGGGGATTAATTTTGCTGCAGGTTTCTTTGAGGAGTTTTTAAACAAGAACAAGCGTTGCTGGTTACTGTGTTTTGTTGTTTTTGTTTTTGCTGAGGTTAAAATACATTCATACATGCTGACCTGATAAGGCCAATGCTTTTTAATTTCCTGTAAGTGATTTTTCTTCCTAGAACAACAGAAAAGTTCAAGGAACTCTGAGAAAATAGAAAACAGTCTAGCCACAGAAGTTGGGGATGTCTTTTATGTGTTAATAAGTTCAAAGACCTCCAGCTGCAGACACATGTTCAGTAACCGTTTCACCAAAGGCTGGAAAAACATAAACGAATATCTTAATTATTTATTAAATGAGAGTAATGATTTCCCCCCACAGCTACCGAGTCTCTGAACACCTGCTACATCACCAGCACATACTCCACCTGCTCGGTGGAGGAGATTGTTGCTGCTGCACCAAACGGGTATCGCTGGTTCCAGCTGTACGTGTACCGGGACAGGAAGCTGTCGGAGCAGCTGGTGCGCAGAGTAGAGGCACTCGGCTACAAGGCCCTGGTCCTCACCGTCGACGTCCCCTACACGGGAAAGCGCCGAAACGACATTCGCAATCAGTTCAGGCTGCCGCCACATCTCAAGGTCAAGAACTTTGATGGAATATTTCAGGTAAAGGTCATTTATCAACCCAGTCCAGCCCTCAGGTAACTGGTCCTGCAAATGGATGAGCTGCCTAATGTTAGTGCTGCAGGAACCAATCAGTTCCGTTCAATCAGGTATTTGGTGGCATTTATAAATGACGCATGGATCTTGGAAATGTAAGTTAAACAATTCAGCTGCATCAGTAGAAATAATCGTTTTATTGATTAAAACTTGATGATGAAACAGATGCTTCAGTCTAAACTTTAAAAACTCAACTAAAATGTTGTGAAACTGGTCTGTAACACTATACCCACCGCTCATGGGTCAATGCTTACAGTACTTGTCCCATTACAAGCAGGAGACTAGTGTCCCAGAGGAGTACGGGATACCGGCCAACACCTTGGACCCCTCTATCAGCTGGAAGGACGTCTACTGGCTGCAGTCTATCTCCCGCCTCCCCGTTATCATCAAGGGCATCCTGACCAAGGAGGACGCTGAGCTGGCAGTGGAGCACGGCGTTCAGGGCATCATCGTGTCCAACCATGGAGGGAGACAGCTGGATGGAGGCCCAGCCTCGGTACACACTCAGAAACAGAACCAGAGCGGTCTCATCATCTTACTCTTGTCTCAAACCAGCGTCTCACTGGGATGTAACTGTTGGAGACAAGACGACGTTCAGCTGGAATGAGAGTTACACACGGCTAGGTCAAAGGGGCAGATGCAAACAGATGTGCACATGTTTTGTCTTAACTTTGTTCACAAGCATTTTAGTCACAATTCTCACATTTTGTAGAAACTAATTAGAGAAGAGTTTCAGACAGGATCCAGAAGTGTTTAACTTAGCTCTACGGGGAGTGCTGCTACTTTATGTTAGTTTGTGTTTTCTGATATTTCTGGCAGATCGACGCCCTGGCAGAGATCGTGGACACGGTGCAGGGCAGGATCGAGGTCTATTTGGACGGAGGGATCAGGACAGGAAGTGATGTTCTGAAAGCGCTGGCCTTGGGAGCCAAGTGTGTGTTCATTGGTCGTCCTGCAGTCTGGGGCCTTGCATACAAGGTAGGACAACAGTGTTGATTGTGTGTGTGTGTGTGTGTGCGTGCGTGCGTGCGTGCGTGCTTGCGTGCGTGCGTGCGTGCGTGCGTGTGTGTGTGTAGTTCTACACCATTAAATACATCCTTGGCAGCCTGATGCACAGATAGTCCTGGTGTTTGAATAATGATAAACTGTTTTTTATTTTACTTTAATGCCACAAAATCCACAATTTTCCCAATCTCTCTGCAGGAAAAACACACCAGTTTGACTTATGAAGACAAAGTTTCTCATTCAAAAATAATTTCTGACACATATTTTAACTAATTTAAAGTATGTTTCTGTGTAGAGGGCATCTTTCCCTTTGTAAATTGCCTCGGTTCCTACAGGATCGATAAGCTAACAGCTAGTCTGAGCATAGTCCAGCCTTTGTAGAACAGATTCAATCTCCTAAATTATTTTTGTCATCATGAATTCCATGTTTTATGTTTATTTTGTGTTTATAGACAAGCTAAACATTTATCGCTAACTAATTTAACTTTTTTTCTGCATGACCTCTCAGGGGGAGGAAGGTGTGAGAGAGGTTCTCCAGATCCTGAACGATGAGTTCCGTCTGTCCATGGCTTTATCAGGTCAGTCTGATGTGTGAGTGGACAATATAACTGGGTTTAACAGAGAAGTCACTGATCGTTCACTCTCTTCAGGTTGCAGGAACGTAGCTGAAATCAACAGGAACCTCATTCAGTGCTCCAAACTCTGATGTGCCAGCAGGGGGCAGCACTGAGTAAACTGTTAATGTTGGAGTAGATCCTGAGATTTCATCAAGAAAATAAAAACAAAAGAAGTGTTTACCTCAGAACATCTTCCTATCAGAAAAAGTTTTCCATAGTTGGGAGTAACTTGTGTCCAGCATCAGGAATGCTGACTGCACGAGCGACAGAGCGGGAGAGTGGAGCTTCAGTGAGGGATTAATAAAAGTGGACAGGATGGAGGCACATTTATTCTGGTTTTGCTGAATAAGTAACGTGCTGCCAGTGCTCATGGTTCAATAAATGCCTGCTGAGTTAAAAAAAACCAACATATTTTATGTCTTCTCTGGTTTACATTTACAGCTGAATTTATTACATCTATATTTTTAACTCAAGTCACGATGATGTGATGCAAGAACATCCAGGGCTGATTAGCTGATAAGTGTGGAAGTGGAAATTTATTTTAGATCATTAAAAACAAACAGCATCAAATTAACTGAACACTGTTCAGTGAACAGATCATAAGATCTAACATCTAGGTGAGAGGGTGATAGAAAATCACATTTAAAGGGATACTATGCAGTTTTGGCTTATTTTTAGCACCCCCTAGTGTCTGATAGTAAAAGCAAAAGTGAAACTTATCTCCTCGCTGTGCGTTCGTCTTTTTAACACCTTAATCTAACTGCTGAAATGTCTCCTCAGCCTTCATTAGTGTCTACAGGAGCGGTTCATCACTAAATCAAACAAATCAGCTGTGATCTAAAACATGCAGGAAACATGCTGGAAGCAGACTGCAGCGCCAGGCATGTCAGCTCCACTTTACTAAGTCCAGCAGGGACTGGACCGCCACTCTGAAGTTGCAAGTGCGGTATTCTCGCCACAGAGGGTGGTGGGGGTCTGAGTGACATTGCATTAACCCTGTAAAGGGTCGTTTTAGCACATACTGGCTCAAGAACATGATTTAAAATATGAAAAAGTTGCATAGTATGGCTTTAAAAAGCTCCAAATCCATTTTTTGTATTTGTTTTAAATATTTTTGTTAAACAGCGCAAAAAGGGATAATCATAAAACAAACCCATTCCTCCATCACCTCCATCATCAAAGGCCTATAAGTGTGCCAGAGCCTGAGTGTTGCACAGAACCCACTTGAACAAGTGTGTCACGACTGGGTGGAGAACACAAAGATGCGGAAAAGACGCAGACCGAGAAAGAGAAGTAGCACAGGAAGTCACTGAGGTCTGGGTGAAGTCAAAGCACACGGTGATGCTCGCTTAGATGCTCCAGCGCTTCAACCAACTGCAGACATTTTCTTCCTCTCAGAGCTTCGCTGCGTCAGATGGACAATCAGGAGGGGGGCCTCGGGTCCAGCCTTTTCAGGAGGATTTCATCCAGGTGGGTTCCTCACAGCATCCCAGTCATCCATGAGATCAGGCTTCATGTGAAGCACCTCCAGGATCAGAGTACCGTTTACACCTAGTTCAGGGGTTAAGGTAAACACCTTTTCTCGTTGATCTGGCAAAATACCCAGATGCATTAGCTAGATCAGGAGAGCAGATCTTAAATGAGGACACTAAAGATGTGAAAAGTATCCCATAATGCCCCTGCACAAATCTATGGGAGGTAACACGTTTCTTCAGTATGCTGTTGGTCACTGGGTATGGAAACGCAGCCCATTTTCTGCTGTTTGTATTTATAGTCAGACTTGGGTTAAACTGGTCGAATGTAAACGGCTTCATGTGATCAGATTTGCACAAACAGAGCAGTTAAAGGAAGCTGTTTTGAATTATTGTGTGGAAGAAAATTACTTTTTTATCTTTATCAAAACATTTACATGACAAACAGACTTAAGACAGATTTTTACAGGTCAGCATTTATGCAAAACCACAATAAACAGTTATTTATTGGGTTTTAGTGACTATTTTTCCTTGCTGATATATTTTTGTAAATGTGTGCAGTGTACAGCTCTTTGGGTATCCCTGGGATTGTGTAAAGTGCTTTATAAATAAAGCTGCTGATGATGATGTTTTAGTGAGTCAATACTTAAAATAAAGTGCAAATTTGCACACTTGATGCACACTTGATGCAACCAAACATTGTAATTTAGCTCAGATGTGATGCTTTTCTTATTTCATGCAGGAAATCTCACCAGCGCAACAACAGCCCTCAACCCCCAGGGGAGAACGAAGCAGGGTAAGCATCTTCTCAGCTCCGTTATTTGGACAAGTTATTATAACATTTCTGGTTTTGAGTGTTAAATCAAAGATGGCTGAGAGGAAATACGAGAAGTAACCCCAGTCATGAAGGGAGGACTAATATTAAAATCATCCCTGACAGTTAAAAGTGTTAAACAAGCCTCCACACACACACAAGTGGGTGTGTTGAGTCCTTCTTCCCCCAGCGGAGGCAGTGAAGGCAGCGAGAGCCAAACAGGAAATGCAAAGCAGCCGGTGTCACAGTCCAGCTCACCGCTCACAGACCATCTGAGTTCTTCTTTCACAGTCAGACACAAAAAAATAGGAAAGGATGCAAATTAAATTTACAACTTTTTTCTAACAGGAAATGAGTAAAGTGATCTGTTTTTGCAGCAGATGCATCTCCTCCCACTTGTTTGTTGGCGTCTAAAAAGGAGAAGTAATGCTCTTAAATTTAGTTCTGGTTCCTCTTCACAGCCCACCACAAGCTGAACAGTCTGGATCCATCAGTCCCAGCCAAAGTTAGAGTGAAGCTTTGAGTTATGGCTGCAGGGAGTGTGAAGGAAATGGTGATAATTAGTTTCTGCACAAGAGAGGATGTGAGGCAAACGCTTGAGCAAAGGCTGATTTCTCAAACCATTTGGTTTAAATTGGCCGTTGAAACCCTGAAACTTTGGATTTTTCTCACGTTTGCACCTTTGTCTCCAGCAGAGGTGGAGATGACAGCGGGGCGGGCAGGCTAAGCCGCAGACTGTCCCGTCTGAGCAACAGGCATCACTCCAGAGATGCTGCAAGACCTCCAGCTCAGCCGGAGAGACATCCTGCTCAGCCAGGTGAGCTCTGACCCAATGACACGCTCAGTACCAACATACTTTATTGGTCTTTAACATCTACATCATAAATTAGACAGTAAAACCATTTTCTCATCTCAAGCCCCATCTTTAATTTATCTTTGGGCTTTCAGATGAGCGCCCGTCCCCTCCAGTCCTTGTTGTTCCTCCACCTCCTGCTCCTTCGCCTCTACCCCCACCCAAGGAGAAACCACCCAAACGGCCCGACAAGTCCACCAAGCCCAAGCTGCCTCCCCGGCCGCTGTCCAAGGTGTTCAGCAGCAGCCAGCATGGAGCCGATGTCCTGCAGGTACAGTCTGAGGCTAGTGGTGACCTCACTTTAAACTAAAGTCAGGTTTTAATCACTTTCATACAAACCACTATCCCAGTGTGCACTGAGGAGGGAAGCACTGGTCCTGATTAAAATGTAATTAACAAAACTGTTAGAAGGAAACAGGTGGAGGTGACTGACCCTAACTCCTCTCACTCCTGATCCTGATGACTGAAACCACGTTTCCCAACAGGGCCTTGATGCATTCCGCGGAGATGAGACTCTCTGTGACGTCGTCTTAATTCCTGGAGACAGCAAGGATGCTTTCCCCGTTCACAGAGTCATCATGGCCTCGTGCAGTGACTATTTCAAAGCCATGTTCACAGGTCTGTTTGCTCTTTCATGCACCTGAAGGCAGGTGAATCAGTAATAAAGAGCATGTTGTTGTTTTGATGTTTAACGAATGTAGTCTGGGCTGAGAAGGTCAAAATTATAGCAAATGATCATTTAAAATTTAGTCCAGGGAGACAATAAAGAGATCATTACTTTGATCTGACTTTTAGACTCTCTTCGGCTCTCTCCTGATTCTCTGCTGCTAATTCAAAGCAGACTTTTCTGTCAGATCTCATAATGATCTGCTGTTATCCCATAATCCTCATGATGCCGGCGTTGGAGCTCAAAGTCAGCTGTTTCTTTGCGTCGTGCTGTTTCTGCACGGTGACATCCCACCAGCTCATCACTAATCCTCTCACACAATTCAAATTCATCCTTTAACCTTGTCTTTGTCCTCCTGTGCTGGTTTTAGGAGGCATGAGGGAGCAGGGGATGAGAGAGATCAAGCTGCATGGGGTCACTAAGGTTGGGCTAAAGAACATCATCGACTTCATTTACACATCCAAGGTCAGCCTGGACATGGGCAACCTCCAGGACACGCTGGAGGCTGCAAACTTCCTGCAGGTCATGTCGGTTCTCAGCTTCTGCAACGAGCTGCTGAGCAGTGAGGTGAGATGTTCTGGTCTTTAACATCCCACTGACACTCTGAGACCAGTCGGCTCTTCCCGTCTACACGAGACAAACCTGAAGTTTCTGTAAAATGACGTTAATTTCATTAAAATGTGTCTTTGATGCAGATCACCATAGATAACTGTGTGGAGGTGGAGCAAATTGCTACAGACTTGCTTCTTGAGGACGTTCTGCTGAATATCGGTGAGTGAAGCACCATATGAGGTGATGTTAGGGCTGCAGTATGACCACAAATAAACGAGGCATTGTATCCTTTTTAGTTTCTAAAATATGAAACCTATTGGATTTCCGTAGGTAAGTTTGTGAGCCAGAACCTGACTGCCCTGGTGGAGTCTGGGCGCTACCTCCAGCTCTCGGAGACCAGCATAGCCAACGCTCTGAGCAGCAACTCGCTCACTGGTTTCTCTGAGCTGGAGCTCTACCACATCGCCAAAGGATGGCTGGACCACGACTTTCCCAAACGTTCCTCCGCCATTCACGCCCTGATGCGCCACATTCGCTTCCCTCTGATGAGTCCCAGTGAGCTGATCCAGATCTCCCAGGATGAAGAAGATGGGATCAACTCCATGATGCGCTCCGATACTGCATGTGTGAACCTTCTGCTGGAGGCCAGCAACTATCAAATGATGCCCTACATGCAGCCGGCTCTGCAAACCGAGAGGACGCAGATTCGATCTGAGTCCACCCACATTCTGGCGCTGGGCGGCGTGATGCGACAGCAGCTGGTGGTGAGCCGGGAGCTGAGGGTGTACGACGAGATGATTGGTCATTGGAGAGCTCTGAAGCCCATGGAGGAACCACGCTATCAGCATGGTGTGGCTCTGCTGGGAGGCTTCCTCTTTATTGTTGGAGGTCAGTGCACTGGTTCACCATCAGGGTGAAATCCATCCCAAATGAGTTCAGATAAAATAAACACACAAAAGGTTCTAGAGGGAGTGAACGTTGAGCGTGTCTGGGTTGGCAGGCCTGACAGACTTTAGATTCTAACTGGTTGTCGTTGACTCGCTAGGTCAGAGTACGTATGACACCAAAGGTAAGACGGCCATCGACACTGCTTACCGCTACGACCCGCGCTTCGATAAGTGGCTTCCAATAGCTTCCCTCAATGAGAAGCGGACCTTTTTCCATCTGAGCGCCCTGAAGGGGAAACTGTTTGCAGTTGGAGGAAGAAACGCCTCTGGAGAAATAGGTGAGCTGCTTCTGAATCTGCTTTGCAACTTCAGTCTGTTGCTTTAATCAAAATATCAATGAACAACTAAATAAGATGGTTAGTGAAGTCCATGATAAAAATAACCAAATCCCCTGTGAATGTGATTAGACACAGTGGAGTGCTACAACCTGAAGAAAAACGAGTGGACTTTTGTAGCCAACATGGTGGAGCCTCACTATGGACATGCTGGAACGGTTCACGGGGGTTTCATGTATATTTCAGGTGAGAGGAGGCTGTTTAACTCACCTGTAATGTGTTCTTTTCTTCTCTCAGCTTCCAATAGTTTGTCAACTATGGAAAATCCTAATGAAACTCATCAAATACTGATTAACGTCTGGAGTTAACAGAATTCAAGATCAGCACAACTCATCTCCAACGGCTATCTATCTATCTATCTATCATCTATCTATCTATCTATCATCTATCTATCTATCTATCTATAGATACTGTAATGCCTTGTTTGTCAGTCTGAGTCAGGGCGCGGTTGCATGCCTCCAGCTTCTTCAGAACTCGACTGCCAGGTTTTTGACAGTCACTACACGTTGGGAACATATCACTCCGGTGCTGGCAGAACTGCTTTGGTTTCCGGTGCAGTATAGAGCAAAATTTTAAATCCTCTTACTTGCATATAGGGACCTTCAAGGCACTGCTCTGTCTTATCTGTCATCACTTCTGCACAGGCATGTCCCATCCCACTCTCTCCACTCGGTTGGGCAAGAGTTGTTGGTGGTCCCTCGCTCTAGGTGCAGATCAAATGGGGATCGTGCGTTTGCAGTTTTGGCTCCAACGTTCTGGAATGAGTTGTCTTTAACTGTTAGGCAGGTGCCTTCTCTCCTGGTTTTTAAGTCCCACACGAAGACCCATTGTTATGTTCAGGCCTTTTCAGCATTGAAGTTTGCAACACTGCCTTGATTTTAAATTCTTTTTCTTGTTCTTATGCTCTTTTGAGTATTTTTAGGTAAGGATGTTGTGATCAATTGTGTCAAATGCTGATGATAGGCTGAGGAAAAGCAAGAGAGCACCAGACCGTGAGTCAGAAAAGAGGTGTTGTCTCAGTGCTGTGAGCTGTTTTAAAACCTGACTGAAATGTGTTTGAAAGATTGTGATCATTGAGATGAGCAGTTGTTTGATTTAGTACATTTTTTTCTAAAGCCTTAGAAAGGAATGGGAGTTTCGTAATAGGACGATAATTGGTTGGGTTTCTTCAGTAGAGGTTGGACTACTGCATGTTTAAAGGCCTGCGGAAACTCTGCATGGACCAGACTGTGATTCAGAATTTCTCATATATGTGGGCCAACCGAAGGAAAAACATCCTTGAGAAAGCATGGAGGCAGGACATTACAGGGGGAGCCAGAAGGATTCATAGAAGAAACAATGTCATACAGCTCATCTAGCATAATGGGGTCCAGACAGAGTGTGGGTGATGGTGTAGAGGGGGGGATTATAGTGCACATTGGAATTTGACATCGAATCATACAAACATGACATGTCCATCGCTACAGAAATTATTCAATGGGGCAGTCTGCCATACACCGTCGAAGAAACAAATACATCCTTTTTCAACATAAAGGACTTAATTGCCTCTATCTGCTCATGTCTCAAAGAAAAACTCTTGTCTAAATTGTTCAAAGTTGATGCCAAGGCCATTTCAAATGAGTGCCGTTCCAGAGTGACTTTGTAGTTTTTGTCTGTCGCAGCTCTGGTGCTAAGCCCGCCCAACGTCTGTACAAACTTAGAGCGCTGTGATTCGCTGAACCTAAAATTGTTAGGGCCAATGGTAGACCTGCTAAGGCCACAGTGGAGCGTGGCTAGACAGACCTTTTGCTACGGTTTGTCTAGATTTCTAAGCATGTTTTAGTAGCTATTAGGCCAAACTTTGGTATCATAGTTGAAAAGCATCAACGTAAACTCCAAGAACCAATAAATAAGCATGACGTCATTTTCAAGCTATCCAGCAAAATATGCTTTAAAGAAACAAACACACAGTTAAAAGGACTTGAAATACTGTCTTCATATTTAATGTAGTAGACCACTAAAATGCAACCTTTACCTTCAACCTAGGAGAGGATGATGATGATGGCAATGGTGATGACGGTGATGATGGTGATCATGATGATGATGATGATGATGGTGATGAGGGTGATGATGAGGGTGATGAAGATGATGATGATGTTGATGGCAATGGTGATGATGATGACAATGATGATGATGATGATGATCATGATGGTGATGAGGGTGGTGATGATGATGATGATGATGGCGATGATGACGATGGCGATGATGACGATGATGATTGTGATGAGGGTGATGGCAATGGTGATGATGACAATCACGATGATGACGACGATCATGATGATGATGATGATGATGATGCAATGGTGATGAAGACGATAGTAATGTCGATGATGATGATGAGGGTGATGGTGGTGGTGATGATGACAATGGTGATGATGACGACGATGATGAGGGTGATGATGATGATGGTGTTGACAATGATGATGGCGGCGACGATGATGACGACGATGATGATGATGGTGATGGTGGTGATGATGGTGACGAGGATGACGATGACGATCATGACAATGATGATGATGACGACGATGATGTTGATGATGATGGTGATGAGGGTTATGATGATGATGGTGATGATGATGATGATGATGATGATGATGATGATGGTGATGAGGGTGCTGATGATGATGGTGGTGATGATGATGATGACAATGGTGATGATGACGATGGTGATGATGGCGATGATGATGATGATGATGATGATGATGATGATGATGATGATGATGATGACGATGATGATGATGGTGATGAGGATGATGATGATGATGGCAATGGGTTTGATGACAATGGTGATGATGATGATGGCGATGATGACAATGATGATAGTAATGTCGATGATGTTGATTATGATGAGGATGATGGTGATGGTGGTGGTGATGATGACAATGATGAGGGTGATGATGATGATGATGATGATGATGATGATGGTGGTGGTGATGGTGGTGGCTGTGATTATGGTGGTGATGATGATGGCGGCGACGATGATGACGACGATGATGATGGTGATGAGGGTTATGATGATGACGATGATGGTGATGGTGGTGATGATGGTGATAATGAAGATGGCGATGGTGATTATAATGATGGTGGTGGTGTTGGTGAAGATGATGATGATGATGATGATGATGATGATGATGATGATGATGATGATGATGATGATGAACATTGAAACCAAGGGTTTCCTCCCCTTTTGTGAGATTTTTCACTTCGACTCTTCCAAAAATGAACATTTGAATGATTCAAAGTAAATTTAGATTTATATTTTCTAACACACCAATGTTTGCTTCACACTTGTTGTTAAATGAGTCTCACACAGCCTGAAGTAACTTCAGCCAAACCACAAAATTACACTTCCTGATTGTTCTTCAAAATGACTCATCTGTTCAGAAAAGGCCACTGCACTTGTGTCTCAGATCAGTTTCTGTATTTCATATTGGCAGTTCAAGGCTTGAGTTTTTAAAAACTTTTTCTGTTCTCCTGATTTGGTGCATAACTTTAACAAAAAATGCATGAGTGTTAAAGCATGCAAGAGGTTGCATGTTTGAGACACAGCTGAACAGCAAATCTAAAGATCAACCATCTAACCACACTCTCTCTCAAAGGTATTTCACAGCTGCTAAACCACAAAAACAGCTTCTCTTTACTGGCAGGCTGAAGTCACGCAGTCAACAGCATCAAGAACCAGAGTCTGATTGTCTTTTATAAGCGAGCTTTTGTTTCCATACAGAGAAAAAGTAAATATATAACGCTGATAAGAGAAGTTAGAAAACCTTCTAGAATAATCCGTGGACATGACCGTGAGACGTTGGTTCACTAATGAGTTTGGCCTTGGCAGGAACAAACTCACAGCTGTGTGCAAACGTTCCCAGACTAAACCTCTAAGTGTTTTGGTAAGATGACAGATAAAAACCTTTAGCGTGCCGTACCATGAGGGGATACCTCACAGACATAACCGCCTAGGTCGACCTAGTTGAAACCTCTTCCTGTTCAGTGGCAAACTCCGACAGGCTGCGCTCAACCTGGTTTCTTAGCAACCTTGGACAGGAAAACCACATCTCACTGTGACTATCACAAGTGGGACTGCAGTTCAGGAAGCTGACGACCTGTAGCTGAGCCAAACAAGGTCATAGTTGTCTCACATGCTGGGTAGGTAACATGCACGTGTATTTAAAAATATAAACTTCAAAGAGACTTTGGTGAACACATCACAAGGGTATGGCTGTCATTTTAGCAGAAATATGTCAACATCAGCATCAGGAAGAAAAAAACAGCTGAATATGACTTAAAGATAACCCCGAGCTGCTGAATAAACTCATTAATACATCAACATCCCAACAAGTTTATGTTTTCTGATTAGTTTTTTTTCTACTTGTGTGTGTTGTAAAAGCAGCAACTCTTTTCTTTAAGTGTGGTGAAGCAAGTGTTGCATGAGTGAGCTATGTTAGCACACAGAGAAGAACGATGAGAAAAAGATAGATTAGCCTCCTCGTCTGCAGTGTGGAGGGAAGTGTGGTGATCATATCTGCTTTTTTTATCCGACCATCAGCTCTCGTTGCACGTTCTCAGTACAGTTTCATTTGTCATCGGCTACGTTAGCATTAACGCTGCAGACACGCCTGCGACCAGAACTTTTGTGTTTTTATCGGATATTTTGCACAACTCCATTTGTGAAACCGGCATCCATGGATATTCTGGTGTGTGTGCATGTGTGTGTGGGTGGGGGGGTGTCACAAGATCGATCATGGCCCACCAACATGTGATGGCACAATTAAAGTCCCAAGTCCCAAGTAGCTATTCATCACACAATGGTGAAATTACATCTCCGCATTTGACCCATCCCCATGGTGGGGAGCAGTGAGCTGCAGCTGTGGCTGCGCTCGGGAACTATTTGGTGGTTTAACCCCCCAATCCAACCCCTTAATGCTGAGTGTCAAGCGAGGAGGCATTGGGTCCCATTTTTTCAAGGTCTTTGGTATGACCCGACCGGGATTCGAACCCCGATCTCCCAGTCCCGGGGCGGACACTCTACCACTAGGCCACCGGAATTTTGCACAACTCCATTTGTGAAACCGGCATCCATGGATATTCTGGTGTGTGTGCATGTGTGTGTGGGTGGGGGGGGTGTCACAAGATCGATCATGGCCCACCAACATGTGATGGCACAATTACCTGCAGCACTTTAAACCATGAGATGCCAATTCCAGACCAACAAAAGGCAACTGTTCACTTCCTTGTTTAGGCGAGCACCATGACCAAAACGCTTCAGTCCGTTTGTTGTTGGTCAGAGTTACAAAGCGATGATTGTTGGGGATAAAATGAACTATTTTCTTTGGTTTTCAACACCAATAAACGATCTAAGGTCCCACCTGACCTGTTAGCGCTCTGAGTGTTTAATGAGAGTGACACTTGTCTGCTACCACACCAACTTTAGCCCAGTTTCTGTAAGACTGAGGGTAGAATTGCCAGGATGGATTGGATGACTGGAATCAGTCTGATGTAGGACGACCAGCATCAGCATCAGCTGATTCCAGTCATCCAGTGGTTATTTGCATAAAACCCCTTCATTAACAGTGTGGACGTCAATAGTTGATAATAAGTTCTAAACAAAGATGTCATACATACATAACGCTTTAGTCTGTGGGTTACAACACTTTTGAATTGTATTTGTACTCATATTTTTACACAAGTAACTCCTCTGTACTTGGGTCTGTCTCACAGGTGGGATCACTCGTGACACCTTCCAGAAGGAGCTTTGGTGTTACGACCCCATCGCTGACTCGTGGAGTCGGAGGGCCGACATGATGGAGCTCCGCGGCCTGCACTGCATGTGCACGGTGGGGGACAGACTCTACGTCATGGGTGGGAACCACTTCAGAGGCACCAGCGACTATGACGACGTCCTGAGCTGCGAGTACTACACCCCAGACACAGACCAGTGGACAGTGGTGGCGCCGATGCCTCGGGGCCAGAGTGACGTGGGGGTGACGGTTTTTAACGGGCAGATCTACGTGGTTGGAGGTTATTCCTGGAACAGCAGGTGCATGGTCGACATCGTCCAGCGCTATGACCCCGAAGAGGACGTGTGGGACAGGGTGTTCAATGTGTTAGAGCCTCTGGGAGGGATCCGTGCTTGTACAATGACTATTCATCTGCCAGAGGGGTCAGTGGATGAGGCTCAGATACAAGAGTGCCCGTTACCCACGGCTAAGAGCTGATAGCACCACGCTGGGGGGTGTCCCCAGTTCACGCTGATGCTAAGAGAGTCCAAAACAGGAAGTAGAGTGGGCTGTAAACACACGCTGCATGCACAAATAAGGAAACCCATTTATATTCTGCTGGTTGGCACTTTTACACAAATCCATGTTGTCCTGCTGTCTGCGTCGTTTCTGTCTGTTCACCTAAATAAAAGACCCAAGCTGACATCTCTCTCATTTTTTGATTACAAACCAGGAATCACCTCCTCACAGGTCAGTAAAGGACAAAATCATCTGTTTACAGAGGGCTTCAGGAGGAAATGAAGTGGTGGAAGTAGAAAATTAACCAACAAGAGTCGTCTCTGTGGTTTATTACAAAGTTCATTTATGCATCAGCCCAGCTGTAAAAGGGAAACACAGTTCCTGGAATCATAATTAACAATGACAGTTAGTGTGTGTGTGTGTGTGTGTGTGTGTGCGTGCGTGCGTGCGTGCGTGCGTGCGTGCGTGTGTTTGAAACAGTCATGGGACATCAATACCCAAATGCTGCAGAGACAACAAACTTTCATGTCACTGCAGAGTCACTTCCTGTTCCTCTAATTAATTTTAATTCAGCCTGTTAGCAAACAGCTTTGAATCAACACTAAGTTGAATTTTTGTAATCAGCTAAGCAGAAAAAGTTATCTCCTTAAATGAAGATTAACTAAAAACATTCTGCCTAAAATCAGTGTCCAACCTGGAGAGGTGAGATATTTCTGACTTAATTCAGATTTAATACAAACTAAATGAAGACATCACCTGATAAATCGGGCTTTAGGGTGAATTAAAAAAAATGTAATTCACTGGAAAATCACATTCACTGCTTCTCCACGGCCACACACACATCTAAACTACCCTTGAAATGTCGTCCTTCACCCTCTCAGATAAGAAACACGCAGCAGTTATATCAGACAGCCAGCAGAAACTCTGCCTGCTGCTCTGGAGCAGACTGTTTTGCTCCTAACTTACCTTCATATGTTGAACTGTATATGTGTATGTTGGCGTAGGGATCAACAAAACCCTGAGCTGTATGAAGGACTTTGTTTCTGTTGACGGTGATAACCCAGCACCACCCGACCTCAGCCCACCACTAACTAATGAAACTCTAATTAATCACATGCATGAGGAAAACACATCTGGCCATTTGTCAGACAGATGTTACCTTGAAATGTCAGCTCTTGTTTTAATTGTCTCTGTTGGCCTGGTGTCTTTCATCTGGACTGGGAGGAATTTAACTACCTTTCAGATACAGAGGAGAATAGATTTCATCTTCTCTGTCTCCTTCAAGGCCGCCCGTAAAACGTTTCCCATTCAGAAACAAAGCAGTAAAAGTAATATAGAACCGCTCAGAAACTGCTGCAGAAATTAGAGCGTGGAAGAAAAGAAACTCTGCACCATTTAAGACTGAAAACAATACATTTCCCACTAGAATCAGCTAAACTGGTTTCAAAAGGCTGACGCCGCTCTCTTTGCTCCCTGGATGTTGAACATCTGGGATGGAGTCTAACCAAACTCACCTTAACTCATGTTTTAGCCATTTCCCTGCTCAGACACACCTGAACCACCTGTTCAACAGCTCGTCCTGCCCCGCTGAAGCCTGTTAATCAGCTGCTGATTAGAATCAGGTGTGTTGGATCAGAGAAACAACTAAAACCTGCTGGATGGAGGAGCTCCAGGAACCGGGTTGGACACCAGTTACTCAGATATTTAACAGCATGACTAAACCTCCTGAAATACACACACACACACACACACACACACACACACACACACACACACACACGCCCCTGCAGCTGCATGCAACAGAAAAGTTTTAATCACAGCTGAAAAGCCTTTTCTGTGAAACACAAATAAGTAAAATGTGGATCTCAAACTGAAACAAATGAATGCATATGAGTTAAATAACCCTGAACGAATGATTGTAATTAAATTCTCAGCACTAATTACTAAAAGTTAGAATATTGCTGTTAAATTGCTTTTAAACTTAAATACCCAGAAAACCTCAGATCATCTGATTCTAAGAGTATAAATAACTATCTTGTCCTTTTTTTAGTGCAAGACGAGCATCAAAAGTTTATTTATTGAGCATTTGATGTTCTAAATGATTTAATGATGCCTTTTCCCCGTCTTTGTACCTTTAGTTCGGCCTGTTTCAGCCCTTGTTTTGTTTTGTTTTGCACCAGAAAACTTCTCATTCCACCCAGAAGTAGCCCGGCCCATCCCCTTTTTTCCCACACTGCCTTGGAGCAAATAATACTTTTTTTTTTCCTCTGGTAACTTTTTCTACAAAAAGTGGAGCGGCTGAGGCTGAGAGGGCAGAAGGTGCCGCCGCTCTCCCACCAACAGAACACCAAAACTCCAAGAATCCTAAATCTGCGTTCCTCTTTGACTCATCTGGGCTACTTCAGAGGCAGGAGGAGAAAACAAGAGGAGAGAAGTTTGTTTTTTGTCTTTCTCACCTCATACATCAGCTGAGTGTTATCCTGCAATGTCTCTGAGAGGTGATGTGTGTGTGGTGACGGGAGCCGGTGGATTCCTGGGAAAGAGGCTGGTGAGGCTGCTGCTGGAGGAGGAGAGGACCGCTGAGATCCGACTGCTGGACAAACACGTCCAGCCTCAGCTGTTACAGAGTCTAGAGGGTAAAGTTCACTCTGAAATGTCCGTTTCTCCAAAAGATCTCAGAATCATGGTGATATATGGTAGAGGAAATGTGGAAACATGGAGACGATTTGGATTCTCTGTGAACGTGATGCTGAATCCTGCAGAGCTACTTTATTTTTATTCCAGCTTCCAGGTGAATTTAATGTTTTAAAAACAGAAAACAAGTTCTCTGAAAACTGATGGTTTGTGAACTGACTTTGCATCAGATGACAAAAGGGCATCGCTAAAGGTAGAGACGTAAAAGGGTGGACATGGAGACATCTCATATCTGAGGAATATTATCAGTAAAAGGTTTAGACAAACTGTTCAGAACAAAGTTCAGACCTTCAGACAGAAACGTCTTAAGATCCTGCAGGAATTCAGGGACGCCATTAAATAACTGTCAGGAAAACAAAAACACGTCCAGCTGCTGAGAAGGATGAAATTACTCTGGAAGTCATTGATGCTGAATCCTCCAGGAGGAAGTTAAGAGAGACATCAGGGTTTTTATTTTTATTATACATCAGGATTCAGGTCAAAAGAAAGCGCCTCTGGTGTTTAGTGGCGAGCATTTCAGTGAATTAATTAATGATTAAGCAATTCAATAATTAATTAACAAATCAATCACCAATAATAGACTAAATCCAGATATATTTATTATTAATGCTTTCAAATAGATTTTTCATGGATTTTATTTCACTTGACATAACCTGTTTAATTTGTAGACCTGGGGCGCCTGTGGTTTTTCATTACAGCTAAAATAATATAAAGAGAATGAGAAATATTTTAAAATACATTTGTTGGTCCCAGGTCAGACTCAGAGGCTTATTTTAGGACAAGAAATGAATCGATTCATACTGCCTCCAAATTCTGAATTCAATTTTGATGTGTTTCTGTCTAAAAGTTAAATATAATCACTACCTTAAATTCCAGGTGCTTCCTGAGTCTGTTGAGCTAGTGGCAGCTCTGAGCCAACCAAGATAAAAGTCTCATCTTTAAAGAGCTTAAAGCTCCAAAATCTCTCATTAGTTCATACAAATGTTTCATGAACATTCACACAGCCGTCAGTGTTGAATTATACAGCTCCTTTGGAAAAATGTTAAGAAATGTTTAGACATTCCTGCTGGATTTGACCCCTGGGTGCTACATTCTGCTGCTGATGGGGATTGAGTGATCTTTAAAAGTATCTGAGCATCTTTTGGCCCACGGGCAGAATTTTTCATAAGTTTGTTTGACTCCTTCTGCTCCGTAACCAACTGTCAGAGTAAAGAAGGTTGAAAGAAGACTGGGGGTGAGAGGTCAAGCCAGACAAGCTCCTGCTGGCTCTAGTGAGACAGCAGGAGCTTGTGATGTTGTCCAGGGGGACAGGGAGCAGCTGGCAATCTTCTGATGACCTCCTCACACTGTGATGCAGAAGGTCTGAAACATTTGTGCCTTTTTGGTTGTTTATTTTCAGTAATTTGATGATATGGAGGTTCTAACCAGTCTTTTTGAATACTGCATCATTTTAAGGGGTCATTGATGTGAGACTCTCTCTGCACAGTTCCTGAAGATCTGTGGTGGAGTAGGATCTCCTCTCCATCTCCTGAAGTCCAGCACCATGTATTTTGTTTTGCTGGAGCCTCTAATTATCTGCTGAGCACTAGGAGTGTAACATCGATCTACGTCAATATATCAATTATATGGTCAACATTGATACATTGATAGATCAATACACCAGTACATCGCTCATATGGTCATCGATCCAAAGTGCAATAATGGATAGAATAACTATTTATTAAATGCACTTTTATTTTGAAAATTGCATTATTTTGAAGTTCTGCTGACATGCAGTTTTCCACCTGTTCCTGCAGATCACCAAATGTGGTAAATGACGAAGCTAGCTGTCACAGCAGTCAGTGAACAGTTCGTCTCTCCCCGGGGAAATGATTGTGTTCCATCACTTGAAACATTGTTTCATAACGATTGATGGATTCTAAATCCAATCAAATCCAACTGGCACTATGACTGAACTTGAGATATCGGTAAATATTGAATAGCGATCCACTGTATCAACATAATATCGTAACATGATCAAATTAGTCTCCATTGGTTTTAACATTGCTTTAACACAGTGTTACGATGTTTTATTTACCTTAAATCACTGACGGTTTCGGCGACTCACTGTTGCCATCTTCAGAGTCACGCCCCACCGTAACACTGTGTTAAAGCAAGAAAAACCAATGGAGATAAAAAATACACACAGGAAGAACATAACAAGAAGATGATCAAATTAGTGATTTTACACCCATACTGAGCACCGTGCAGTCAACCTCTGAACCTTTCTGTGGTTTTATCTCCTTTACCTTTGAGACCCACCATCATTGTGCTGTTGATGGACACCAGGAGGGGGCTCAGGGGCACCAGGGTGGATGATCTGGGGGATCCTATCTTCACTGTTTATGGTTGGTCTGTGAGCTTTTGCTCCAATCCCAGGTTGGAGGTAAAATATCCAGCTCAGTCAGCTTTAGTTGCCAGGTTTGTCCAAATGAGACAGGGCTGAGTAGAGAACAGGGGTGATGATGTAATCAGTGAAAGTGTTTATCTGTTGTAAACTGGTGCTAGTCAAAGCTTAAGGGTTAAGGCAGGTCTTCATCCAGGGAAAGGGTACTGTTCTTTACGCATGTTTCATGCTGCAACAGACCATGCCCAACATGTTCTTCACCCCTGATTAGAACATTTTGCACATAGTACCACCCAGGCAGTGGCAGCTGGTGAATTTTTTTTTTGGGTGGGGCGCATTTTTTTTTTTAATGTTAGTTCTTGTGAATGGTTTTTATCTTGAGAGGCGCTTTATAAACGATCGTTATTTTCTTCATTTTGCAGGTCAGTTTTTCAGATGCGCTAACCACATATCACCACTAGGGAACGCCAAATTACCATTCTTATGCGTCACACAACTTGAAATCGTTGTTCCAAAAACATGCTTCATATTGACCAATATATGCAAACCTCACACACACTAAACGGGAAGAGGCTCTTTTAAACGATAGAATCCACGTTTTCTACCTCAACACCACCCAATGACTGCTAAATGAAAAGCAAAACAAAGCTATTTTCATGAAGTCAAAAGCTAAATTCTGTCTTACCTTGCTGGTCAAAATAAACTATCTTATAGTAAAAAAATCCACTTGGTTCGTAGAATCCATTGATAAAAAGATGAAACTACTAGTTTTCTCCATAGTCAACGTTAGCAGCGGCCCCACAACAACAAAGGACGGTGAACTAGCCTGTGGAGAAATTTCCGGTTCTGTCTGGGCTGGGTGAGCTGACCAATCAGCATCCTCCTCCTGATCTGAGAAGACTCCCCCATTTGTGATCGCAACCATATGCGCCCAACATCTCTCCTATTCCTTGTCGTTGGGGATCCAGCGCGCATGCTCCAGTTAGCCCATATTAAGTCGATGGTAAAGATTGCTGCGCCCGAGAGGACACGTGACAGGAAGTACGTCAACGTTTCGTCCGTGTTAAAATGATTAACTTTATTAAACTACAATTAAATGCAGATTACACACAGCACTTACAGCCCATAAGGTGTATAGATCGTTTAGTTTAAATTTTATGTTTTTCAAAAATACATTTTGTGATTCCTATCTTCTTCTTCCTCTTCCTGTGAGACTGGTGGGGCGGCGCCCTAGCGCCCCCTATGGACGAGCCGCCACTGCACCCAGGGAAGAACAGTCTTCAAACCAGTCTGCATGAGATCCTCTGTAACATGAAAACCTCCCTGCTAATACCCAGATGTAGCATTGAGGAGCTGGACGAGTGCTAACACCAACATCTGGTGCTGTGTGTGTAACTGTTGTGTGTAAATAAAAATGGACCCTTGATTCACTGTCTGTCAGACTGCAGAGGAGAAACAACACTGAGTGTGTTTGAGGGGGACATCAGAGACGGTGGTTTCCTGAGGAAAGCCTTACGGGGTGCGTCGACTGTCTTCCACATCGCGTCCATCATTGATGTCACTGAGTCGGTGGAGTACAGTGAGCTTTACGGAGTCAACGTCAAAGGTAAGGCTGGAGCTCTGACCCACTGAAATAAATTTCAACGTCTTTCAGCATTTTTGCCATAAAAACAAAGTCCCTAGCTTGACGTTTTGATCTTTGCAGGAACTCAGCTGCTTTTGGAGACAAGTGTCCAAGAGAACGTGGTATCCTTCATTTATACCAGCACAGTGGAAGTGATGGGACCAAACCCCAGGGGAGAACCTATCATCAATGGCAGTGAAGACACGGTTTATGACATCTCTCTTAAGTACAGCTATGGCAAGACCAAGAAGGAGGCTGAGGACAGAACCCTTCAGGCGAACGGAGAGGTGCTCCAGAACGGAGGCAGACTCGCAACTTGTGCCCTCAGACCCATGTACATCTACGGAGATGGCTGCCGCTTCCTGCTGGGCCACATGAGGGACGGGATCCGAAACAAAGATATCCTGTATCGTATATCTGTACCAGAGGCTCTGGTGAATCCAGTTTATGTAGGAAATGTGGCCCAAGCTCACCTCCAAGCAGCCCAAAGCCTGAAAGATCCACAAAAACGGAACATCATTGGAGGAAAGTTTTACTTCATTTCTGATGACACACCACCTGTGAGTTATTCAGACTTCAACCATGTTGTGATGTCTCCTCTGGGCTTCAGCATTCAGAAGAAGCTTCCATTGCCGCTCTTCTTCTTCTATATATTTTGCTTCATTTTGGAGACAATCTGCATGATGCTCCGTCCATTCATACGCATCGTCCCTCCATTAAACCGGCAGCTCCTCACCTTGCTGAACACAACGTTCATCTTCTCCTATCAGAAAGCTAAGAAGGACCTGGGATACGTTCCCCGCTACAGCTGGGAGGAAGCACGCAAGAGAACCACTGAATGGCTCGCCTCACAGCTGCCTTCAGAGAGGGACAAATTTAGGTCCAAATAACAGAGTGAGATCATAGATGAGGTATTCAAACAGAAAACAGATTTTATATGAATATGTTTTTGTGTACGAATCACACTGCTATCACGGAGCAACAGAAAACCCCACATGTGAAGCAGTTCCTCTTAAACATAATGTTCCCTTCTCTGAGGTTTTCACTTTACTTTTGTCAATCAGACTATTACATGTCTCACCTTATCTTATTGTAGCTTTATAATGGTTAAACAAAATATGGATGATAAAATACCATCTTGGAGCATTTCTAATTAATAGCTGAAATTTCTTTGTTCTATTTATATTTTTGTTTCCTGTGTGTTTAAGGTCAGAACAAGGCACCGCAAGACTTCACCTTAGGTTGCATTTATAATCGTCTTTTAAAAACATCAGTTAGGTATCCATCATCCATCCATCTATCCATCATCCATCCATCCATCATCCATCCATCTATCATCCATCCATCCATCCATCCATCCATCCATCATCCATCCATCCATCCATCCATCCATCCATCCATCCATCCATCTATCATCCATCCATCCATCATCCATCTATCTATCATCCATCCATCATCCATCCATCATCTATCCATCCATCTACCTAGCATCCATCAATCCATTTATCCATCCATCCATCTATCCATCTACCATTAATCCATCATCCATCCATTCATTTACCATACATACATACATATATTCACCTACCATGTATCCATTCATCCATCCATCCATCCATCATTCATCTATCCATCTATTTATCATTCATCCATCTATCCATCATCCATCTATCATCAATCCATCCATCTATCCCTCTACCATCCAGCCACCTACCATCCATCTATCCAATAATTCATTCATGTACCATCCATCCTCCATCCATCCTGTTCCAATGTCTAATATCCAAATGCAGGGTGAATCTGAGACAGGCTTCTTTAAAGTTAGATACAACATTAGATTGTATTTATATGTGATACATTAAAATTTTTATGGTGAAAATAAACAAACAAGCCAATAACTGCATTAAAAATGTGGAACAATAATAATGCACAAATATCTGAGGTTGTAGGTTTGAATATGAAACAGTTTTCAGTCTCTAATAAACACTCAAAAATAAACACAGAATAAATACCAAAGTTATGATTTCATTTTTTATTTATTTCATGTTATTTTATTTGATTTTGATGTAGGATCTCCAAGGCTGAAGGCTTTCATGACAACAGTTGTAGGGGCTGCTCTACAGGAAGTAACATGTCATGAACACAGCTTTACACACTCATGGCTGCCAGTATCAGAAGTGTTTCTATTGTGTAATAATGATGAGACGTGTCTCACCCTGTCTTCATCCTTGGATCCTTGAATGTGAGGTTGTACTCTAAAAACTGATGCTACTGTATGATTGTTCATTCATTTGTTGTTTCTTTCATGATAATATGATTAAAAATCATCACAAGACTCCTGGCAATTTTTTTGAAAATCTCTATTTTTATAGCAGAAATATAAATTTCAGAACATTTTTCCTTTTTTGTCTCAATTAAATAAAATGTCATTGTTTTTCTTAGGAAGACAAGAAGGCTTCCTAATCCTAACCAAGTTCTTGTCACCACCTAAACAGTGTCGTGTTATTTAGCCTACTCTGAACTAGGAGCCAAACTATGACTTTTGTTTCTGAGTTTCTAAAATGTCTCCAAGCATCTGTGAGGTTTCTCTGTTTGCTTTGGTGAGCTGCTTGAATTTTCAACATGATGAAAAATGTGCATCTTTAATTTATCTGCAACTTCTTGCAGTTACGTTTACTGATTCAGAAAGCGTGTGACAGCGGAGGATAACACAATTAGGACAATTTGTTAATCAAACTAATAACATCAGTGAGCAGAGGGGACATTGGTGCTGTTTCTCCCCTCCCCCACTAAAGCCTGCTGAGCTCAAGCAGCAAGAACAGGACCTGCAGCTGCAGCAGAGACCCTTGACCAGTTTCCAGAGGATTACATGTCTTTGTGAGTGTGCATGCTGGTATTACTGACATTACTGGACCACACACAGTCACACTTTAGAGATCATTGTGATTGAAATCTGTAGTTTTAGTCTGCAGGTTAAATCTACAGGAAACGGCTGTCAGTGTGTGTGTGTGTGTGTGTGTGTGTGTGTGTGTGTGTGTGTGTGTGTGTGTGTGTGTGTGTGTGTGTGTGTGTGTGTCCTCTAGATGATTATGTAACAGAGCTAATTAATGATTTTCTCACTCTGACCCCTGCTCTGTTTCAGTGGCATTCCTCCTTCTTTTAGCTTTTGGTTGTTTTTTATTTTGCAACCACACAAACACGTTAAACTTAAGCTCGTTGTCGTGGAGGACACAAACAAGCAGGCAGGCGGGCCAGAGTCCAGCGTTTTAAACAAACAGCCATTCAGCACAAATGAGGTCACAGATTCACCAGCAGGCAAAGACCTCCAACCACTTTCTGGCTCATTTCAAACCCAGACTCAGACAAAGAGAAAAAACGAGGCTGTGATGAGTAAAAAGAACCGGTGGCGGGGTGAGGGAGTGATGTGGTTGTGTGCTGGCGTAAACTGAGGCTTTATAAGAAAAGAAACATGGTCCAAGAAATCTAGTTTCTCAGCCCGTTTGGAGCAGGGCCCGGCTCACACCTGCTGAGGTTTGGTTTCAGAGCTCCAGCCCTGCACACTGAGCTGGGATTTCATCAGCTGAGGACCTGTAAGCTCTAACGAGACGCTTCCTACTGGCCTCGATCACTTCTCGCCTTCTACAGAAATGCTTAGGGAGGATAAAATCATTCTCTTAACAGTGTTATTCATCCACATCTTGTCTCTAACAGCAGGTAAGTGGTCTTTTTTTGGATTTGTTTCAAGTTCATGGCGTCAAACAACAAAAACTCTCAGGTCTCAGATCTGGATTTGTTCTGAGTCTGACCTTTGAGTGCTGTCATCAGTGCTCACACATGTCAAAGTGAAAGTCCTGAACCTGAGCTCGTGTTCGCTACAGCCTATCCTTTTATCAGTAAGTCAAACCTGCTTTAACTCTCAGCTCCAGTTTTTAATAATCCAGTTAAAAGAAGAGATGGTGTGAGAACACACAAACATACACTAACACTTCTAAACATTAAATCTCTGGTGTGAAAGACAGCAGCTGTTTCATTTCTGCTGCAGGTCTCAAACATGCTGGAAAACCAAAAAAAAGTCTACATTTAAATCTCAGTTTGTGATCCTGACTAATGAATAATGAGAAGGTGAGTTTCATCTCATTAACCTCCTGAGACCCAACATTTCATTTCAGATTAGTCAGGCATCATAAACATGGAAAATAAGCAGTTAAAAAAAACCCAAATTAAACTAAAAATAAAAGGTTTGAAAATCAAAAAATCAAGTTTTTCTAAAAACAGGTTTATGCAACTTTTTCATCATTTTCTTGAGCCAGTATGTGCTAAAATAACCCTTTACATGGTTAATGAAATGTTACTCAGACATGCACCGCCCTCTGTGGCCAGAATACCGCACTTGCAACTTCAGAGTGTCAGCATGTTTCATAAATCAGGACATTGACTGTTCGTACTCACATTCTAAATTTCATCCGTATGAGGGAATATAGGAACGTTTCTACGAACGTTTGATAAATGAGGCCCCTGGTGCTGCAGTCTGCTTCCAGCATGTTTCCTGCATGTTTTAGATCATGAACACAGCTGATTTCTTTGATTTAGTGATGAACCGCTCCTGTAGACACTAATGAAGGCTGAGGAGACATTTCAGCAGTTAGATTAAGGTGTTAAAAGACGAACGCACAGCGAGGAGATGAATTTTATTTTTGTCTTGCTAACAGATACTAGGGGGTGCTAAAAGCAAGCCAAAACGGCCAATTATTACTTTAAGAGAATCAAATATGTAGTAAAAGAAGCAAATGGCCTCTTGAGAGGATGCATCTCATTAGGTTAGATAACAAAAATAAGTAGAAGTGTTGCTGAGGCCAAAATAAACAAAATCCCAAACCCTTCTGATCCCAGCTGATGAACCTAACACTGAATCTTCGGTGAAAGCTGAGATTCCTGCTAGAAGGGAGGACACGAGGGTAAAACCCAAAAGATAAGTGAGATAAAAACATGATCGTTTAAGATAAATACAGAGATGTGCAGTGATGACAGCTGCCTGAAAAAGGAAATCAGATTATCTTTCTACATCAGAGAACTAATAAATCTGTTTAAATGCTGCAGTGACTCGGTTATGTTTGATATTTGTATCAGGATCAGGAGAAGGGCAGGATGACGGTCAGTGTGCTGTACTCAACAGCACCAGGTGGATGGAATACCGACATCAGAGGGCCACGCTGCAGGTCCAGTACCTGCTGCTGACCCGGAAAAACTCCGACTGTGCTCAAAGATTCAGCCAGGACTCGGTTAACAAGCAAACATCTTACTTCAGCTTTTCCCACCCCACTAAGGTCATCATCCATGGGTACAGGTGAGCAGCAGACCTCTGTTTGGGGATCCATCACAAACCAAATCCAGCCCTGCTTTGCTTTCTGCAGTGAAGAAAAAAGCCTCAAATGTGAGACGCTGATAAAAATGGGTTTATTTTTAACTTGGGAATTTTTGAGTGAGTTTGGCATTTACACCGTGCCAAGTTTCAACCAAAAACCTCCACCAGAGCTGTGCTGAGTCATTGTTGGAAACCACACACAAAATGAAAGTACTGTTCTTGAACTGATGGCTTTTAGCTAAAGGCACAAACATCTTTCAGATCTTCATTCTAAATTCTTACTGCACATTTGTTACACTGACAGTTAAACCGAAGCCTTTCAGAAGAGTTTGTCTGCAAAAACAGATTAAAGCCACTTTGATCAGAATCAACAAACTTTATTATGATTGAAATCATAATAAAAACATAATTATCTGATTTTGCTAACAAACTCATCATTTCTGCACAGCTATTCTGTCAGCAGCATCCCAAAACTTCAGTGGATGGAAAATGAGCGCATTGGCTTTCCTCTTCAATTCTGTAGAATGAGCAGGTTCACCAGCAGACCTAAAACCAACTGAAACCAACCTCCTCCCCCCAGGCCTCTGGGAAGTAATGCGTCCTGGGTGACGGAGCTGGCTCAGGCCCTCCTCAGGGCTCAGGATGTCAACGTTCTGGTGGTGGACTGGCTCTACAGAGCCTCCTCTGCGTATAATGTAGTGGTGGAAAATTACAAGGAGGTGGCGCTGCAGATCTCTGTTCTCATAAACCAGCTCCAGGTAAGAAAAATCGTGTGTATCAGGGTGCTTTTTAAGACCTGAATTTGTCTAAATGGTTCTTGAATTAGAACTGATTCATATTTTGGGTTTGGTGGCAGTGGCGTGTCCAGGCCTTTTAAAATTGGGTGGCCCAGGTGGGCACTTGTTTATACATGGATGGCAACTATGGTAATGCTTTTTTTTTTCTTGATCGGGGGGGGGGCTCACCAATCACAAAATCATTATTTTTTTTCCATTCTAGTGAATTTGTGAGCTCCACGCTGTGTCGTGACCAATTTCCTCACTTCTAGCTGTTTTGTGGTAGCTAGCAAGCCACTTCTTGGTGCATTACCACCAACAACTAGAGTGGGGTGGGACTGGGATTCAAAATACTATTTATGTTAATATGAAAAATAGTAATGAATAAAAATAATACAGAAATTTTCTGTTGGCCTGGGGTTGGAAACAACATTTAAGGTACATGCTGCCATCTACTGTTTTAGGGTTTATAATCCCAAGCCCTTTGTGGACAATGTAAAGTCAATATAAATGGTTAATTTAAATCAGTGGGGTGGAACCTGGGGTGGCCAATCAGATTTCAAGGGTGGCATGTGCTACCATAGGCCACTCCCTCGACACGCCCCTGTTTGGTGGATTATTCAGATTCACTCTCTTTGGTGTCATAACCTTCTCCATGTCCAAACATTTGACCCCTAACTGGTTGTACCACCCTTAGAGACCACAACTGAATCCTCTCATGCCACCGTGGAGGAATTCTGTCTCATGCTTCTTCATAAAATTTGTTTTAACCCAATCCTATTGGATAGTTTTCCAGCATGAATGGCCTTTTGAAGGTCAAAGGTCAGACTTCTTCAGGGGGCAGAATTCAAGGTTCTGTCAGTTACAGAAAGTGGTCCAGGTCCAGACATCACACTACCACCACCATGTATGACTGTTAGTCTGATGTTTTAGTGTTAGCTTTACTCTGGATGGAACGGGACACACACCTTCCAGCTCTGAACCTAATACCTAGTAATAGCTGGGTAAGCACATTCCTCACTAGAAATAAATGCACTGGGGGCGAATGGAGACCCATCTAAGATGGTGGCTGGCCACTACGGCAGCGCCAGTTCACAAGGCGTCTACGTATATATGTCTGTGTTTAGCACAGCGCAAACATCTTTCTTTAGGAGAAAGGCTTTTAGCGCTAATTCTTGTTGTGGTTTTAAACATAGATATATATATTGCTAGATGCCTTAACTGGGAGTCGACAGCGCTCCTACACGGCGGCCATCTTACCTCGGACAGCTTACGTTCCGTTCTCAATGGTAGCAGATGGAAGGTGAGTGAACAGCTTAAACAAAAACACTCTTAACTCAATTAAATATTAATGGATTTACAAGCAGGTTGCATTATTACAAACCTTATAACACATAGGCTTGATAGGACATACTTACACATTTTTAAATTAACGGGCCAAATCCGTCATATTTTACAACCACATCTCTGGCGTTTATAACAAACCAAACCATTTAAATAATTGGTTGAAAATTGAGCAAGTTAGAGTTATTTAAATGGTACATGCACCATTGACACCAATGTTACGAAAGGGGGCAGCTGTCTGAGGTAAGATGGCCGCTGTGTAGGGACGTTCGTCCAATTGACGAACAGCGCGGGTAAGGCATCTACTAGTGATATTTATGATATCTATGGTTTTAAAGATATGTCCAAGTCATTTAGAACAGAGGAAAGAGCTGCAGCAAACTCCGCTTCAGACGCCATCTTCGTTGTTAATGAGAAACTGAGCATCGCGGTGTGTGACGTTCGCTGCTCGGTGAGAACTCTCAGGGGGTGGGGTTATTTTAATGGGAGCGTTACCAGACTAGTTCTCTGTGTAGAATAGGGAGAGTCTGGCAGGCCAGGCTAAAGCAACAATAGACAGCTATAGTTTATAAGATCGACCCTCCCATATTCCAGTCAGAATTGACAAAGCTCCTCGGATGAGAAGTGAAATGTCTTCAAGAAACCAAAGATGTCCAGTTGCCTTCATTCGAACCCCCTTTGGAATACCTTCCAGGAAGTTTTGCTTTTGTCTTGTCAGTCTCTGGGACATATAGTTGATCAGTGACCTCTGACCCTAGCCTTAAAGGAGTCATCACCTGAAATCTTCACTTTTCCACTTGAAAAAATGTATGTGGCTTCCTAATGATTTTTTTCCGGGCACGTTTAACCAGGAGGAGACCCAAAGGAAGACCCAGGACACGCTGGAGAGATTATGTTTCTCGGCTGGCCAGGGAACGCCTTGGGATTCCCCCGGAGGAGCTGGCCCAAGTGGCTGGGTAGAGGGAGGTCTGGGCTTCCCTCCTTAAGCTGCAGCCCCCACGACCCGACTCTGGATAAGCGGAAGAAAATGGATGGATGGATGGATGATTTTTCACTGGCTGAGAAGCCGATATTTAACATTGACGCATTTGTTTAATCTTGCCTTCTGCAGCCAGCTCACATGCACCCCACGAGCATGCGCACTCCAAAACGGGATTAGCCTATATGTCGACAAAAAGGCCGAATATAAACAAATATGAACCAGCAGCGAACAAACCAGCACAACAAAGCTCATTTCATAACGTGAAACGCATAAATTATGTCTTACCGTTCACGACTCATGTTATAATCCGTGTTATGGGAAACAAAACTCCGATCGGTTTGTGTATTCCACCTTCACAACAGCATAAGAGCTGATGCCTGGCTGTTAGCTTGCTTTGTCCCAACTCAACAACATGCGAGGGCGCCATTACGCACGAGGCGAGGCCCGGGCTCATACATACACAGTTGGATCCCGTAGGTCACTGCCAGGTCGGGTTCAGTTATAACTTTTGTTATTTTGGAGCAAGATGCTGAAGCTGCGTCCTGCTTCCTTCCACCAATCAACGCGCCCCTCAGTCCTGCGCGCGTCCGAGACAGCCGAAATATCGCGTGTGATCTCACGAGAAAATATGCCCTTTACAACAAAGGATCAGAAAAGCACATTTTTAATTTATTTTTCCAATTCAATTTATTTTAATGGTCTAAAAGACTATAATAGGACGTAGATATCCACGGTATTATAGGTGATGACTCCTTTAAGCATGTGAGACCTGTAAGGTTTTAGATGTTCCTGGTTCTAAGTTAATTCCTTTAGAATGGAGCATAATGCGTTGTTCAACCTACTTCCTGTTGTCAGAAAGGTTCTACTGAGGTGACCGTTATACCATAGCCTACAGGTTTGGTGGTGATCAGACTGAGGTGTGGCTGGAGGAGCTGTTAGCTAACAATGATTTAACTCGTAAACAACAACGCTTGTTTAGACAAAAATCATGACATGACTCTTAACCACCCCATATTTGGGTATTTTTGTCTTTTCTAATATCAGTGTTCTGTGGCGGCCATCTTGAATTGACTGTTGAGTTGATCAGCTGTAGATGTACATGTTAAGACGAGTATCTGCTATATTTTTTAGAATTAATTATTATCGTCATGATATTCTAGGTTGAAATAAATGGATTTTTGCACAATATTCAAAATTTTTTTTCACCTGTAGTTCATCACTTGTGATCAGATTTTGGTCTTTTTTTAATCAAAGAGGAAATACCAGGTAAATGACCTTTTTTCTCCATGTCTTGTTCAACAGAAACATGGAAGCAAACCAGAATCCTTCCACTTCATCGGGGTCAGCCTCGGAGCACACGTGGCTGGGTTTGTGGGGACTCTGTTTGGAGGAACGATAGGTAGAATCACAGGTGAGTCCGGATTATGGAAACCTGACCTGAAACGCTGACCCGCTCAGGATCAAGAGACTCTAAAGCGTGTGATGCTGAATGCTCCTCAAAGAACAGCAGCTGTTCTATATGAGATGACCTGCTGTGGAGAGGCTTGATGTTCTCCTCCAACAACACCCAGCAGCACAATGCATCACTGTTCACTTGTCTGGGACGTTAGAATAAAACTAAAGTGATCAATTAAATTATTCTAGAGATTTTCACAGGAATGGAAAGGTCGAAATCCAAGCTTTAGTTGAACTGATTCTACAAAATTCTAAAGAAAGAAATGTAAAAAGAGAAACCATCTCTGTGGGGATGGTGTCTGATTTTGCTGCGGGATACTGTTGGTAAGGAGAGAAAATTAAGTATTCTTTTAATTGTGTAACTTTTTCACAAATAGATTAAAAATTATGTTCCATAACATTCAAACAAGCTCTTTTTTCTTTTCTTTAATGTGTTTTAATTTAATGATCTCTCCCTTCTGAAGCTGATTTTTGGACCCTTTAAACAGATTTTTTTTTTCTCGTCTCCAGGTCTCGACCCTGCTGGGCCCATGTTTAAAGGAGCTGACACTTACGACCGGCTGGACCCGTCTGACGCTCAGTTTGTGGACGCCATCCACACAGACTCTGATTGTGAGATTATACTTTCTATAAAGTCGACAATTATTGTGGAGGTCCTCGTAAACAGCCTTCGTTAGGAGAAATAGCTATTGGATTGATGAGCTAACAGCTAGGCTGAGTGCAGCTGCTTTAAAGGGTTGTTGTTTTTTTATTCTGAGGTTATTTAACAGTTTTTTCTGAGATCATGGACCTAAATACCCATTTAGTTTTAGCTCTAAAACTCGTGATTTCTTGTATTTTTAGCTGAAATTAAAGAATCTAACTCCATGAATCTTATTTCAACTGCATGCTTTAACTTTGAAGGATGAAAACCTTTATAATCCATCCAGGTCTTTAATCTATTTATTGAATATTGTTGTTTAAGGCGAGAAACATAAACTTAAGTTCACGGTCCCTCGGGCTGAAATGTTTCCTCATCAGAATCAACTTCTGGAACATTAATATCGTCTGTAATGTGACCCTGTGTGTCAGACTTTGGCATCTCCATTCCTGTGGGTCATGTGGATTACTTCCTGAACGGTGGCCAGGACCAGAACGGATGTGCTCGCTCCAGATTTGCTACAAGTACGTTGAAAAAGCAGAAGAAGTGAGAGCAAAAAGTAAGCTGTTGACCGGTTTCATCCCCCTCTGTCCTCCCCAGTGTTTGGTTATGTGATCTGTGACCACATGAGGGCGCTGCACGTCTACGTGAGTGCGCTGAACGGCTCGTGTACGTTGATGGGGATTCCGTGCTCCTCTTATGAGGACTTCCTGAAGGGAAACTGTGTAGACTGTGGGGTGTTCAAGGGGAGATGTCCAGTGATCGGTAAGGAGGCTGCTGCTGTTTTCTGGAGTCTCATCACCTCAGTGAAAATTGTGTCTGACTGCAGCGGGCCACTGAGTACAGAGATGATGCAACCTACATAAAAACTAAATTTAGTATTTCCGCCTTCTTACAACTCTGGGTGCAGCTCCTAAAACTGTAGCACTAACATATATAACTAAGACACCCTCTAGTGGCTGGCTGCAGTAGAAGTTTAAAGGAAATGCTGTTTTATTATTATTTTTATTTATTTTTTTTTGCCTTGTGTTCAAAACATTTTAGGAGGCCTGGGATTATAATTTTCCACAACAGGTTACAAAGTGATGTGTTGTGATGCAGAATGGCCACAATGCAATCTCATGAAAAGGATGATGTCATAGCCCCACTTCTGACCTACGGCCCTTAGCTCGTCAGTAACAACAGTACTGTTGGATTAGCAGATATATAAACACTCGAGGAGCTAAATTTTATTCTTTTGTTCAATTAGCAACAGAAATTTCCAGGACAAAAGCAGCTTCTCATCATCCCAGATCTAAAAAAGCGAATCCTGTCAGCTGCCTGTTAAGCGTTTGGAGACGTTTAGTAAGTTTTCATGTTCTGTGTGTTTTAGGTTTATCAGAAAACTCTGGGATATCCGTTTCACCCCTTCCCAAGGAGCAGAAAGTGTTTCTTCTGACAACTTCTTCAGCACCGTTTTGTGGTAAGAACTGGGATTGGTAAAATAGCTCCAGGAGGATCACTAACCTCTAAATGAATATGTACATTTACTAAAGAGAAACTCAGCAATAGAAATAGTTTACCCAGTGTGTCTGCTAGCGATAGAAGAGGCAGAACGTTCCAAACGTCACAGGCCTTTTTGCAGGAAGACACATGAGAGTCGGTCAGCAGCCTGGCTCTGGTCTGAGCTCCCTGCACACCCAGGGAGAAGCTCCCTCTGCTGGTCAATGAAGGAAATTACATCTGCAACCCAAACTCAGACCAGATGAGACTTTCATCTCGTGGGTAACACTTCACAATAACGGACACAAAATTGTGCTTCGTTACTAGGGAACGACTTAGGAGGTAATGAGTAATGACCTAGGGACTAATGGGTAGTTAACCAGTACTTACTGGTAAAAACACCCACCAGCCTTAATCAGGGACTAATGTGTAGTTAACCAGTACTTACTGGTAAAAACACCCACCAGCCTTAATCAGAGACAAATGGGTAGTTAACCAGTACTTACTGGTAAAAACACCCATCAGCCTTAATCACAGACTAATGGGTAGTTATTTAAATAAAGACTGAATCAGGGATTAATGTAATGCCTATAGACTCTTATGTAAACTTCAACAAGGATGCAAAGCCTTTGCAACATCACAGTGATGTACCGCTGCTGTATCATCTTGATTTCACTTGTATGTCACTTTTGAGTAAGAAACCATTGTCTATTAATTTCACAACCATTACTTTGTGCAGTGGAACAACCTCCAAGGTGCCTACTGAGGAACTAATCATTACTTACTCAGTACCTAACCATTAACTACTATTTTTTTATTATCCAATCTTGACAAATAACTGATTTCTTAAAAATAAAAATCAGCCATTTTTTAAATATGACTTAATTAACATAGCTATCTAATGTCCAAAAACTACTCAGGATAGACGAGAATTGCAAAAAAGTTAGGGTCATGACGCAAAAGTCAAAGCAAACCATTTCTGTGGCCAATGTGTCCATTCTATTGCAGCAAGATGTTTAGGAGGATTGATGGTCAGTGGTGGTGGTAGAAAGTGCTGGTCCCCACTCCAGATTAGTATGTAGCAGTAATGCACCTCATGTTGTTTGCAGGCTGCCATAAAACCCCTAATACACTGCCTACCAAAAAAAAGAAGTTGCCACCAAAAAAAAGGTCACACTCTAATATTTAATTGAACCACCTTTAGCTTTGATTATGGCACACATTCACTGCAGCATTGTTCCAATAAGCTTCTGCAATGTCACCAGATTTATTTCCATCCAGTGTTGCATTAATGTTTCACCAAGATCTTGCATTGATGATGGTAGAGTCTGACCGCTGCACAAAGCCTTCTCCAGCACATCCCAAAGATTGTCAATGGGGTTAAGGTCTGGACTCTGTGGAGGCCAATCCATGTGTGAAAATGATGTCTCATGCTCCCTGAACCACTCTTTCACTATTTGAGCCCGATGAATCCTGGCATTGTCATCTTGGAATATGGCCGTGCCATCAGGGAAGAACAAATCCATTGATGGAATAACCTGGTCATTCAGTATATTCAGGTAGTCAGCTGACCTCATTCTTGGAGCACATCCTGTTGCTGAACCTAGACCTGACCAACTGCAGCAACCCCAGATCATAGCCCCGCCCCCACAGGCTTGTACATTAGGCACTAGGCATGATGGGTGCATCACTTCATCTGCCTCTCTTCTTACCCTGATGCACCCATCACTCTGGAACCAGGGGCGTAGCCAGGGTGAAAGTGAGTCTTCTACAAGAAAGAGTGGCCGCCCCCCTTGCGCGGGGGGGGGGGTCAGTTTTTCTTGTAGAAGACTCACTTTCACCCTGGCTACGCCCCTGGTTCCTACCCATTAGTCCCTGGTTCATTACTCATTCCCTCCAAAGTCGCTTCTAGTAACGAAGCACAGTGTTGTGTCCTTTATTATAAAGTGTTACCAAAATATTCTTTTACACTGCAGATAAAACTTTTCTCCTCTGTTGTGCTGATGTTGTTCCACTCAGCTCATCACATCCTGGTGAAACTGGAAGTTTCCCCATTGGACAAGAGCGCTGAGGTGGAGGTGATGCTGATGACTGAGAGTCTGGGAACGGAGCACCGGTTCAAGCTGTAGGTATCACACGAGTTCTATGGATGGTGAGAGAGTTGTTTAGGAGAGGAAGCAGAGATAAAGAGCAAACCTCTGGTCATTAAGACAGACATCTTAGTTATGTTATTCTTAGAAACATAAACAAACCTCAACAAACAAAAGTCCATCACATTCATCCACATTCTGTTCCTCCTGTGCTTACAGTCAAACCTAAACACATCAGTTCAGAAATAAAGTAGAGCAAAAATCTGCGTGACCACGTTTCCCCCCCAAATTGTCTTTATTTAGCCTGATTTGATGGATCGTAATGCAGCAGCTCAACAAATGTGCTGGTAAGCAAATTCTTAGCATGCATATTCTCCATGAAAGGTGAGCTTCTATTCTGAGAGGAGAGCCGCTCCGGCCAGGTGCAGGAAGCTGAGGCAGAAACGCTGAGGGAGCTCAACTACGTCTGCTCAAGTTCACTCCAGTTCAGCAGGAGCCTCGGGTTCAGTTTTAGTTTTCATGGCAACAAATGAATTTACAGTTTTACCCTCACCGAGTGGATCCCTGAACCTCATCATGAGGATGTTTGTCTGTTTAGACAAAAGTCATTACTTATGTTAGAAACAGTAAATGTGAAGTCCAAAGATGGGTGACGATAACCAAAACAATACAAAAAATCCAGAAAGGAAATAATTTTCTAAATCAAAAAGAAAACATTGCATTTTACGTCCTGCTTTTGTGGTCCGACATGAAGAACCTATAGAAATGCAATAAATTCCAAACTACATCAACAAAAACCAAGGCATGAACAAACTCCAGTGTGAAAGGATGAAGGAAGCAAAAGTATGTCCGTCACAGCAGAATGCATTAGCACAGAGTGTCTGCTGCACCCTCTTGTGGTGGCTTGGGGGTATTGCAACTTAACTCAACAGTAACTTTACACAGCATTATGGATTTTACAGACAGAGATGCTAACCTGAGCCTCCCTGGTAAGGTCTATTCAAGGGATCTGGAGAGGAGGGTCCGCCAGATTGTTGAACCTCGGATCCAGGAGGAGCAAAGTGGTTTTCATCCTGGCCGTGGAACACTGGACCAGCTCTATAACCTTATGGGGTTCCTGGAGGGTGCGTGGGAGTTCGTCCAACCAATCTACATGTGTTTTGTGGATTTGGAGAAGGCGTTCGATCACGTCCCTCGGGGGGCCCTGTGGGGGGTATTCTGTGAGTATGGGATACCAGGCCCTTTGATACGGGCTGTTAGGTCCCTGTATGACTGGTGTCAGAGCTTGGTCCGCATTGCCGGTAGTAAGTCGGGCTCATTTCCAGTGAGAGTTGGACTCTGCCAAGGCTGCCCTTTGTCACCGATTCTGTTCATAACTTTTATGGACAGGATTTGTAGTTGCAGCCAAGGTGGTGAGGGGATTCGTTTTGGTGGCCTGAGGATCAGGTCTCTGCTTTTTGCAGATGATGTGGTCCTGTTGGCTTCATCAGAACGTGATCTCCGGCTTTCGCTGGAGCAGTTCGCAGCTGAGTGTGAAGCAGCTGGGATGAGTCGGAAAAGGGCAGAATGCCTTCTCCAGGTCAGGGACGAGGTCCTGCCCCATATGAGCTCTTGTTCATATAAAAACAGCACAAAAGAATGTTCATGTTTTGGTACAAGCAGCTAGCATTAGCATTGCAGCTAGCCGATTCAGGAAGTTTGTCCCATGATTCATTGCAATTCCAAAAGTAAGGAAAAGACTTGTGGGATTGCACCATAAATAAATGAACACCTGCTACCATATGGACATGTACACAGACAAAAACCTGAGAGTAAATCACATAATTTGACTCTAATTCAGTGTAATTTACATAAATCTTTCAACAGAACCTTTCAGGAAGTTGTGGGGGTGAAGGTATGTATTATTTTGTGAACTCACTGGGTGAACGTTGTGTTTCTTGCAGTCAGACAGCGGTGACGGTGTACAGGAGAGTGTTAGCTCACCCGGCTGCTCTGTGTGAGATCCACACCATCAGGCTGAAAAACACCGGTGCTCGTTTCTACAGGCAGGCCGACGTTCAAGTCAAGTCTGTGTGCGTCTCTGAGCTCCCTGTTCTCAGGTTTGTGTCGACAGAAACACACTAAAACCAACCAACACAGCCTGTTTTTATGCACATTTTGTCTTTCCTCATTATCATTTTGCAATAACTGTCACTGCCACACCTGCACCGCCATCAGTTCTTTGTCCATTCTCCACCATGAGAAGCTAGGATGGTTGTCCCAACCAGTTTTCTTAATAACACCTGTTTTAAATGAGCATAAACATCCTCTGAGGAGGATTCTACACTGAACAAACACATAAATGCAACACTTTTGGTTTTGCTCCCATTTTTTATGAGCTGATTTCAAAGATATAAAACATACACCAAAGACCCATTACTCTCAAATGTTGTTCACAAATATGTGTTAGCGAGCACTTCTGTGCACTTTTCAGTGTGGCCATTAAGGCACACCTGTGCAACATCCATGCTGTCTAATCAGCACCTTGATATGCCACACCTGTGAGGTAGGATGGATTATCTCAGCAAAGGAGAAGTTCCTCCAAAATAAAATCCATGTAACAGCTGGTTTAGTATATTTACTGTTTTGCTGACAGTTGATTTTTTTCCTAATTGCCTTTCCCGGATCCACCATCTTTAGTTTGAAGTTCCTTTTAGTTTGCACGTTTGTGTTTCAGACACGAGGAGCCGCTGTGTGTGAACAACTTTAACATCAGGAGAGGAGCTCCTTGGTCTCATGACTTTGTGCAGGTGTGTGGGACCTCGTGACAAGAAGGTTAACTCCAAACTGATCGTTAACAACCAAGTTAGCCATACAGAGACCGTTTTACAACCTGTTGTTTTTAGGAATACAGAATCTGAAGTAAGAATGCTTATATGCAGTAATACCAATGATTGGTGATTTTAAAAAGGAATTAAATCTAACCCAGTTAGTTTTACTGCTCAGGCTTTCCAACGCTTGTTTCAAACATCTGAAACGGGTTTCTAAGATGAATATTTTTGGTTTTTATCACAGAGTCCAACTTGTAAGTTCTTTTGAGTTCTTTCAGCAATAAACAGATTTATGATGGGTTCTTTGGTTTGTTTTCTGTCGGTAATAAATAAAACTTAAAGAACGGATGAATGAACAATAGGATAAGTCCATGGGGTCAAAACACTCAGCTTCTGTGGAACATGAAAGCGTTTATGGAGATCTGGTGACCTGAAACAATCGTACCTGGAGGACGTGTCATCATGGTTTATTAAGGTTGTGAAAAATCTCACAGGAAGTAGATGTTCAGAAAAATCTTCACAGCACACAAGGAACTTCATGGACTCATGATAGTTTTACAAAAACAAGAAAGTTTTTCTCATCAGTCCTGTTTTATTAACTCATAAAAAACTCACTCCATTACTGTCAAATTTGAACCGTGGTCTAATCTGTCAGTGTGAGAAGATAAAGGGGAAATTCCCATCAAGCTCTGACAATAAAACCCCAACGTTGCATGTTCAGACAAACAAAACATAAAAGTGAAGGAAGTCTGACACAAGCACGACCCTTCGTCCAGTCATTTCTGATGAATGTTCTAAAACAAAAATGGGGGAATCAAATTTAATGTGAAATTAATATTTTTGCCCATTTCTAAAACATATCTGTTAAAGTTATAAATAAAAATTATCTTACCATTCATGCATGGATTTATGAACAGCCTCTCTTTAGAGAAATAGAGAATATGCCCCACAGCTTGATTAGCTAACGGCTTAGCCACAACCAAAGAATAGTAGAAAAGTTGTAACTTCCAACTTCATGCAACTGTAATTTTATAAACCATTTGTGATGATTTAGCAGATATTTTATTGAAATTCTGTGATTATTTACAAGCTTAAGGCCCAATTCCAATACTCGGACTGCGCCCTACACCCTTCTGTGAAGTGCACTTAGAGGAAGTGCGCAGTAAGGCTTCGAGTGTGTAGTACACAAGTGTGCTGAGTTGGGACAGGGAGCATTGCATCATCGACCGCGGTGCATGCCGGGATGCCGGTTGCTGTTTGTGCTGCTTTTAAAAAAATCTTTATTAACTACTTTCAAACAAACAGTTATATGCCTAAATTTAAATTCATTGCTGTCCACATTAAATCTCACCCCTACTGCACACTGGAAGCATCAGTGGCGCGGAACGGCAGCGGAATGCCTTTGCTTCAAATAGAATCCATTATAGTCTATGGGGGTGATTCAAACCAGCCGCGACGCGGAAATTTTCAGATGCATCCCAGAAGCGGCACGCCACGCCACTAAAGATAGGATTGAGTTCTATTTTTGCCGTGTGCCGCTTCTGGGATGCATCAATTTCCGCAGTTAACATAGGGTTAGACAGGAAATCACATTCGGCTTCAGTGTAAAATGCCCGGTAATTTTCAAAATAAAAGTCTATTGCAGCGATGCGATTTCATATCTATGTAGATTACATCTATACATGTGACCTCACGGCTTATTCACTAACCGCATCATTCGAGAAGTGCAGCGGTGTGTTTTTCATGGCTTTAATCCTGGCAGTGGAGAGGAACAACATTATGATATCAAACAGCGATGTCAAACATCAGTTCCTTCTTTTTGGTTTAATGGCGGACGGCATAAACAAACCGTGACTTTTGAAGTCTCGAGGGATCTTGTGATCTCGCGATTCAAGCAAGGAGGATGGCAGAAGTCTCCAGGGATTTTGTGATCTCGTGAGTCTAGCGAGGTGTGTGGCGGTGAAGCCGCTTCGCAGCTGAGATTCTCCCAGTGTGCACTGGCAAGCAGCAAAAATCGCAAGTAAACCATTCCGCTGCCATTCCACGACGCTGATGCTTCCAGTGTGCAGTAGGCTTTAGTCTAAATCATTTAGAGCATCAATAAATATCAATCTTCTTAAAATGAGCTTCTTTTATTTGAAAATACATATTTTCAAAAAAGGCACTTGAGCCATTGCTCTGCCTTCTTCTCAAACTTCCCACACAGCAATGGATTGTGGGTAATACCCTTGCCCGAAGTCCACACCAATGTAGGCCCTATTTCAATACTCGCACTGCGCCCTACACCCTTCTGTGAAGTGCGCTTAGAGGAAGTGCGCAGTAAGGCTTCGAGTGCGTAGTACACAAATGTGCAAATAATTGCCGAATTGGGACACTGAGCATTACGTCATCGATCGTGACGCATGCTGGGATGCCGGTCGCTGTATGTGCTTTTTTAAAAATCTTTATTAACAGCTTTCAAACAAACAAACAAACAAACAATTATTTGACTAAATTTAAATTAATTGCTGTCACCAGTTATAAACATTCAGAGCATGAATAGATATCATTAATCGTCTTAAAATGAACTTCTTTCACCTGAAAATATATGTTTTCAGAAAAGGCACTTGACCCATTGCTCCACCTCCTTCTCAAAATTCCCACGCAGCAATGGATTGTGGGTAATACCCTTCACCCAAGTCCGCATCGCTGCGGACTTGGGTGAAGTGCGGATCAAGGGTGCAAAAGGGGCGTGGTCAACTTTCGCACTTGAGAATTGGGACACCCTACGCACTCGCACCCCTGGCCGGGAACGCGCAATTGAAGGGTGCAAGGGTGCAAGTGCGAGTATTGGGATTGGGCCGTAGACTTGGGTGAAGTGTGGATCAAGGGTGCAAATGGAGCGTGGTCACCTTCAACACTTCAGAATTGGGACACCCTACGCACTCGCACCCCTGGCCGGGAACGCGCAATTGAAGGGCGCAAGGGTGGAAGTGCGAGTATTGGGATTGGGCCCAAGCCAAATGCAGCACTTCCGGGTCATTCTGGGTCAAGTCCAGCAGGAATTACCTTATCCTTTTGTAAAAATTAAACATTTATTGTTAAGCTAGTGGCATGTAAAGGTTTGTAAAACAAAGACACAAATTTCTATGAAATTCAGAGGATTGGAGCTAATTGAAAACTCTGTTTAGACTTGATGTTTGCTAATCTGTCCTGTTTGACTGAAACACTGTTTCTCTGAACAAGGGTTGTTCAGGGAGATATCTAGAGTAGATCATTTTCTCTTTGACACAATATTTATATTCAATTGAGTTTACATAAAGCTGCAAACCTAATGTGTCTTTAGTGTGGTACCAACAATATAGTGTTTAAAACAATAGAAAAAGTCAAACAAAAACAAATACATCAGATGTTCTTTAGTCTTTGTGTTTGACAGGGTGAAAAGGCATTCAAATAAAAAAAAAAGTTTTTAAGAGGTAAATTTTCTGTTCCACATGTTCAGGTGTGAGCATCAGGCTCACAGGATGGGCTGTTCTCACAGTTCAGGGGTGTTGGTGGGAGCCAGCGGCGCTCTCCCTCTCTGGAATCGAGGAGGTAAATTCTCCTCGCTCTCATCTCCTGCAAAAACAAAATCAGACCTCCGTTAGGAGAAACGGGATGTTATGGACATTCCGTGTGTTCACCTGAACATCTGATGATTAAACAGCTGTTTTTGTTGCATGACCTGCAGAAAGAACGACCACCTGTTTAACCAGAAGAGCTTAAGGAGGAACAAAACAAAGAAAATTCCTCTAGACCTGCTAGAAACTCTAATGTGAAGCTGGTGGCAGTGTGAATGTAATAAAGCTTCAGTGGTGGTTTATAAAATGTTGCATGAATTGTTGTGTAGTTGTAGAGATTGAAGCCCTTTTTTTAAAGAGCAAGTTCACTAAGAAACCAATTTTTAACAGTGACTCTGAGTTTCACATGCAGGCTGAACGTGAAAATAGTCTTCTACCCCTATTTCCTGCATTAGCCGCCTATATTAGCTAGAAAGCCAGTCAGATCTAAATCACGCTGAAAATTAGCATTCATGGACTCACTCATCTTGGCTCATGAAGGGGATGGCTGTTGTTGATTTAGCATCCAGGAGAGAGTCGAGCCAGGGCTGCCAACTTCACACGCTCTAACGCCACACCTCCAATGTCTCATGCTGAAAAAGCAACGTCCACACCACCACCACCCCACCTCACTCTCATGCATGGAATTATGCAAACGTTGGCAGCCCTGCAGAGCGCATCTCGACTAGGAGAAGCTAACCGTTAGCATTAGCAACTCCACCACACAGCAGAACTCCTCCAGGCTTGTGTTATTTGTGGAGATAAAACATCAACGTTTCAGAGCAAACAGAGTCAGTGGTAGAGTCGTGTCGCTGTTAGCCAATCAGAGGTAAGATGTCGGATTATCATGAATAATAATGAATAAGACTTTAAATCCTGCTGTTTTCTGCTCCCCTCTCCTCCGGCTAACTTCTACTTCCTGAAACAGGAGCACAAGAACTTTTTTGCACAGAGAACGGCTCACAGGGCATTCTTTTATACTAGAGACCACTGCAAATGTGTTGAAAAAATGAGTAAATGAGAGCTTTAAGAGCAGCAACACACCTGGATTAGCTGACATAAACTCAATTTCTCTGAACAGAGGCTGTTCAGGAGTTCTTATTTAAAACTTTTACACAAACACACTTAGAAATGTCAACAGTAACAGTCACAGTTCTCAGATCCATGTTGAGACATGAATGAATAGTGAAACAATGTGCTCAGCGAGGATCGTGTTTAGTCACCGACCCGCTGTTCAACAGCTGTCCTGCAACCCAAACCCAGCACCGACCGTACCGTTCTCTATGAAATGTGATCCCGCAGCCGGGATTGGACACGGGCTGCTGCTGGGACAGGAGAGGGGCAGGCTGACTGAAATGTTTTCCCCTCAATTTATATTTGCTCAAAATAAAAGACATTTCTGACTCACGGCTGGATTTTTGCAACAGCTTTCACAAAGACAATCAGGAACACTGGATAATGAAGCAAAAGAACATGGTTTAACTTAGTTGTTGATGTGGATGTAAACTTTTAAAGGTGTGGATCACTCATTTAATCAGTACATTTGCAGTGGTGTCTAGTAGGAATGAGTGCCTTGTAAGTTTTACCCTGGGAATAAAAAACCCGGTGCACCTGTTTCAGGAACTAGAAAAATTGACACGTCAGAGGAGAGCTTCAGACGGCAGGATTTGGACTCTTATTTCCTGATATTCGGACATCTCTCCTCAGATTGGCTAACAGCAACATGACTCTACCACTGACTCTGTTTACTCTGCAACGTTGATGTTTCATCTCCACAAAGAACACAAGCCTGGAGGAGTTCTGCTGTGTGGTGGAGTTGCTAATGCTAACGGTTAGCTTCTACTAGCTGAGACGTTCTCTGCTGTTTCCTGGACGCTAAACCAACAACAGCCTTCCCCGTCGTGAGTCAAGATGGGTGAGTCCATGAATGTTCAGTGACAGTGTGACGTAGATCTGTCAGGCTTTTCTAATCCTAGAGTTTTATCATCTATTTTCTATCAGAAGCTAATGCAGGAGATAGGTGTAGGAGACTATTTTCATGTTCAGCCTGCATGAAAAACTCAGAGTGGCCGATTATAATCAGAAATAATCATTAAAAAATGTTTTCTTCTGTGTTCCACACCTTTAAACAGAAGCTGCAGGATCATCAGAAAACTTAGAAAGTTGGCATTAGAGTGAGGGAAAACGCACCACCACACACTTCTAAAGGATCACGAGGAGGAATGGGACTCATGAGTGTTTTTTAGTGTGCATTTTAGTAAAATCACAAAGGTATTTCTCATTGGTTGATTGTAGAAATCTTAACTTAAGCACCTTTATAAGTTAACATTCCTTAAAAATATATCATGAATTGAAGAACTTCCTGCTAAAACAATAAAGTATAGAAATCTTTGCTGTTCAGGTTGTACCCCGCCTCTTACCCAAGGATCACCAGATCTCCCAGCACCCCTGAACAGGAAGAAGCAGATGAAAAGATGGATGCATGGATTTTTAAAGCCTTAGATGTTAGTAACAGCTGTGCACTGCAAGCGTCCCATGCACACACCGCCCCCACGCCATCTTCCACCCAGGTGAAGTACTTACATGTAGCTTAAGTGGTGACCCAGTGTGTTAGCTCCAGATCCCTGCCCTTCTACCTCAAATAATCTCTCTCACTGCCATAATCCATTAATGATCCTGCCACATCAGCAAAGTCCTCCAGGACCAGGCTAGTGGAATCCTCACCAGATGGCAGGTCCGGTTCTGTCGCCCAGGGGTGCTGGTGCTCGAGGGCCAGGGGCATATCTGGGGCAGTTGTGTTTGGTCCCTGGAGAGCAGGTATGGGAGGCTGAGACTGTCCAGGACTGGACACCTGGTGGTCTGGAGCTGAGTGCTGCTCCTTGGCGTTGCCTCCATCACTGACACTGCCACCCTCGCTGCCCTGAGAGGACGGGGCCAGGACATGGTAGAGGCTTGGCAGACGGATGTCCAAAAGCACGCCGCTCTTTATGTAGAGCTTGTTGTTCAGGTTGTAGAGCTTCTCAGCAATGTCGAATCCCAGCATCACAGAGAAGAGGCGTGCAATGTAGCGGTCTTTGGATATGAGCATGTAGAGACGACGGCGACGCCATGAGACATAGCGGGAGTCTTCGTCTGCCACCAGGGTCACCTAAACAGCAGCAAACACACCTCTTACCACGTTGTAAACTTATTCTAGAGGAGCTTTGTCTTTTATGGGTGGGAATCTTTGGTCGAAATGTCAAAAATATTTTAAATATGGAAATAAACTGCAAAAAAAAAATGTGTAGTCGCTAAAACTCTGTTAGGAGAAAATGTATTGAATATCCATCAGGTGCACGCATGTAACAAACCTTTGATTCTGAAGACAAAAAAGCCGAATATATGTTGCCTCCAGCCTTGTGGGGAAAATCTAATGATCAATGTTTTCAAAACATTTGAGCTTTGTGTCACCATTAGTCTCAGACAATAGCTAGATCAGGGTGACGTGCACTTTGAGTCTCATACCTGGAACCTTCCCTCCTCGTTTGGTCTAAGAGACTCCCACTCTGGAGAGTCGAGGAACTGGTGACGGTGGATATAGTGCAGGAACTGACCCTCCAAGGACACGCTGATCCTGAAAGTGAGAGATAAAAGGTAGAAAGCAGAGCCAAGTATTCAGATGTGATAATGAGATGTGGAGGTCACATTGTTGCCCCTGGTCTGGAGGAGACTGAGCCTATAAATGTCTCTGCAAGTTGTCAACACATTATGAAGCACTTTCTTTCAGTTAACTATGGTGCTAGTGTCCTTTTTTGGCAAACGTTTGCCTATACATAATTTAAGTCTGAAATTCACCAAAAACCCTTCTTTTTGTGAAGTAATGGAGTTTGTCCATACTTTGTTGCAGCTGTTTATCTTCCTGACTCCCGCAGAGAGACGTAAAGTCACCCAGACATCTAAACTTTCTCTGTGCAGGCAGAGTTTATTATTAAAGTTGCACTGAGAGACCATCAGTCATGATGAATTTAATTTAAAGAGCTCCTTAACTCTCTAAACTCAAACAACATTTAGATGAACAAATTAACACTGGACTAGCAATAATAACAGAAGTATAGTTTGAACAAATGGGTCGCTACAGGTCAGCCTCCCACAGTATTACCTGTGGTGTACCACAGGGCTCAATGTTGGGTCCCCAGTTCATTTTATATATTAATGATATTTGTAAGGTGTCACATATACTGAAATTCCTCATTTTTGCTGATGATACAATTATTTTGTGTTTTGAAACAGACTTGCAGCAAATCTTGGACGTGGTCTCAAAAGAAATGCATCAAGTTTGGTTTGATTTAAACAAGTTATATTTGAATTTCAATAAAACCAAATTTGTTAATTGGAGGACGTAGCATGAACACTTGATTGATTATTTTATTTCAAGCCACTTGCCAGTTGTGCACAATTGTAATAAGTCAATGTATATACATATATACACACATACACACATACATATATATATATATATACATATAAATATATATACCTACATACATACATACATACATACATACATACATACATACATACATACATACATACATACATACATATACTCACACACATATAAACACAAATTCCAGCTTGAAATGGAGTGGGATGAAGAAAACTTATTTACTCCCACCCCCCATTGCATTCCATACTATTCATTTGATTGCTTACATTAACAATGTCCTGAGATTCACCATATAATTTGTTTTGATCAAAATTCAATTATTAATAGTTTACAGTACAGTAAGTGAGTTCAATTTCCATTTTTATACATCATGTACTTTGACCAGACCAGTTTTTTAAATGTTAATTTAAACTGAATAATATTTACACATTGCTTGAGCTGAGTTTCCAATCGGTTCCACATTTTGACACCACACACAGACACACAGAAGCTTTTTCTGGTAGTTCTTACCGCTGGGAATGTAAAGCTACCACAACCCCTCAGATTATAGCTCCCTACATTTTGTATAAATAGTTTTTGAATAGTGGAGGGTAAAAATTTTTTTACTAGCTTTATAAAGTATTTGTGCAGTATAAAAATCACCTAAATCAAAAAATTTTAATAGTTTGGACTGCAAAAATAAAATGTTAGTGTGATGAAAAAAATTTACTTTATGTAGTATGACCCTTATAGCCCGTTTTTGGAGAATAAAGAGGGGTTGTAGTGAACTTTTATAGTTATTGCCCCAAATCTCTATACCATATGTTAAGTATGGCAGCACTAATGAACAATACAGTAAGTGCAGTGCGTTATAATCTAAGAAATATTTGACTTTATTAATAATTGATACATTTTTAGAGACCTTACTTTGTATGTGATTGATGTGAGATTTCCAGCTTACTTTACTATCGATAGTTATTCCCAAGAATTTAATCGTCGAAACAGACTCTAACACAACACCATCAATATTTAATACTCGTTCTAATTTTTCTTTATGATTACCGAAAAACAATATTTTTGTTTTATCTAAATTGAGGGATAATTTATTATTATCCATCCATGTTTTTAATTTAAGTAATTCATTATTAATATTATTTATTAAATCACTATGGTTCTCACTGGAATAAAAAATATTGGTGTCGTCTGCAAAAAGAATTAATTTTAACAACTTGGATACATTAAAAATATCATTAATATACAAATTGAACAACTTTGGGCCTAGTATTGATCCCTGTGGTACCCCACAAGTAATGCTCAAACACCCTGATGTAAAGTTACCCATTTTCACGTATTGTTGCCTTTCTGCTAAATAACTTTGAATCCAATTAAAAGCCACTCCCCTAATTCCATATCTTTCTAATTTTTTGAGTAATATGTCGTGATTAATCGTATCAAAAGCTTTTTTCAAATCAATAAAAATTCCAGCCGCATATTTCTTTTTATCAAGACTATTTGTGATCTCTTCTACTGCATCCAATATTGCCATAGTTGTAGATCTTGCTGACCTAAAACCATACTGACTTTCATTAATTATATTGTATTTCTCTATAAAGTTATCTAATCTGTTGTTATAAAGTTTCTCTAAAATTTTAGATAACTGAGGTAGCAGAGAGATTGGTCCACTGATGTAATTGATACCATACATATTAAAAGGATTTATGAATCAAAGTTTTTGGGAGTCATACTAGATCACAAGCTTTGCTGGAAGCCTCACATTGACTATGTGGTTAGCAAAATACCAATAAGCATCTCAATAATGTGTCAAACCAGATTTATTTGACATGTTACAGTGTGTACTTGTGCTGCCGTATAGTATTTCTGTTGCTAAAGAAAAGATTTTTAACCAACTCAGCATCAAATGTCAAATAAAATGTTTATTTAAAGGGATTAAAAAGCTAATTTTAAAATTATTTAAGATTTGTAAGACAAGTGACCAACCTTTAATAATTCAGTATCTCTGTGCAAAATCTGAGGATGTTTGTGTGAATAAAATTTGTTTGGTTATTTAGAAGTTCATTTGTTTCTCAGGGTAAATTTTAAGATAATTGAACATTATCACCTGTTCTACTAAATGTGTCATTAAAAGCTACATCAAATCAGGAGAAAGTTTATTATGAAGCAAACAATGCTGTACAATAAAATTGCACAATTTAAATTTAGACCTTAGGTAATCAATAAAGGCCCAGAATGACTTGAAGGCTGGAAAATCACCTGGTTTATGATTAATACCATGATAACCCTTAGCTCTGTAAGATGTGACTGGTGTGTGTCTTGGTTCTGTGTTGTTATTTTCTGCTATTTATCTTAACATTCTGGCTATTTCGATCAATATTTTAAGGTGTGTACACACACACACACACACACACACACACAATCCCCACCTCCCAGAGAGCAGAAAGGAGAGCTGTTCGATGGGCGTCTTGCCCTCCACGGCGTACATCTCTCCGGCCTTCAGCTCCACCACCTTGTTTTCAAAAGCCTTTGCAATCTCCTTGAACACCTGAACGGGCACACCCAGCGGCAGGTAGATCAGCTGGTAGAGGGAGGCGAGCTCCTCACTGTGGATGCCCTCCTGGTGCAGCCGGTAGAGGAGGTGGCAGATCTGCAGCAGGGAGGCCAGCAGCAGCAGGACGTTCCACGTGAAGACGTCTGGGCCACACATCGTCATCCAGCCCCACAGAGCCAGGCACAGGAACCCGGGGAACAGGAAGCCGAAGATAAAGAGGCACCCGTAGGCCCCACTGCCCCCCATGTAGCCCAGGAACAGGATGGTGTTGCCCAAATGGTAGATGGCCCCCTCTGTGTTGTTGCTCCAGCCATCACAGACTGGAGGGGAGAACAAGTTGTCCCAAAGGGTGGCGTTGTCTGCACTCATGTTTTAAAACAGGTGAAGTTATAGCTGCAGGAAGAATAAAAGCACCGGTTCCTAAGGGGCTCCTGGTCCACTAAACCTAGATACACTTCAGTCCTGTAATGTGGAAGAGGAAGACGCTGAGTGAAGAAATAAACATCTAAAAGTTTCTTTGTTCCCTTGCTGTGAAGTGGAAAATTCTTCAGTTAGAAGTTCTCACGGCTGTTTGTTACAGAAACACAGCTGGACCGGGTTTCTCCTCCTCCTCCTCCTCGTCTCATCGTGTGTCCCGTCCCGTCTTCTGGCTCTCTGCCCCGTCCCTTCCTTCTGAGCCTTCCTGTTGTGTTTCTTGCTTTGCTTTTCTGTCTGTTCTCCTGCGCCGCCAGCCTGCTCTGAAGAGCCAACAGCTGAAGGAGAAGGGGTGAGGGAGGGGACCATTGATGGAGCCCTACAAGGATAACCATGTTTGGAATTGAAACCCAAGGAGGAGAGAGCGCCTGACAGAAAACAGGCCTGCTACTTAACATAACAGCGAGACGGGGACAGGAAACGGGACGGAGAGGCGGAATGTGAAAACTGATTCATAAAGTGGAACTCTTAAACTTCTGAGTTTTTACCAAACATCATGAGTCAGAACACCAGGGTGAGAGAGGGCTGCTCTGGGGCTTGTTCAGAGGCACAGAAATAACCAGATCTGCAGAGCAGGTCAGATTTCAGGTGTAAACACCCTCCAACACCACCAGCACTCTAGTCTGGAAAACCCTCCACCCACAGGTCCACCAGGCTATTATCGTTACGATGGCTTAATAACACTAGATAACAGATTAAACATAATGAACACGTTATGTGTAGGTGTTTTACACTCAGGAAGATAACTGATAAAAAGGGCCATTTTTGGGTTTGCAGCCATCTTCAATCAAAACCAGATGTAGATGAATGTGTAAAAATCGTCTTAAATGTTCTTTTAATCCCTTCAGTGCTGCATCAGTGTGCAGTTTTATTTCTAAAACGCTGGTTGCAAAAGCAAGTTCATGCTAAGAATGTGTAGCTTTAAATGCATTATTTAATTATGTGAAACTTTGTCACTTTTTCAATAATCAGACACATCTAATTCAGATCTTACAGCCATTTAGGCCAGATTTAGACACAAACCCGAGTCGGAGTGTCCTCCTGATTATTTTTGTTTATGCTACATAAGAGGTTAACTTTGTGATAAAAGCAAAACTCACTTTAAACAAAATACACCTTACATTTTCAGAAGCAATAAAAAACTTAGAGGTGTTCAGATCAAAATGTCCAACCAGAACTTTTATTCAACAGGTAAACTTGTACTTTAAATAGACTCAAGTTAAATTTAGTGAATCAAATTCTTTTCAAATATTTTTATGTATCCATGTATGTTTTCTGCAGTCATCCTCGTTTGAAGATAATCTTTTGAATTCTAGAATAGTTTTGTCAAATTTAACTGTTCTGATTTTACAAAAATAAAAAAACACAAATCACTGGTTACATTATAGCAGCGTGAGAGTAGATGTTCACAATCAGGCACACTTCAGTGTCACACTGTGAAGAATGCAGATATGTAGAGTATTGGCTGTGCAGGGTCAGGAGTTATTTTTAAGCAGAAGTGAATTCCAGGAGCAGCAACTGCGGCCGGCAGCCGTTGGGACTGCAGCACGAAACCTTGAGACGAAAACAGGACAGAACAAAAGCCTTGCATAGAACTTTTATTCATTCTCATACAGACTTTAAGAAATTCACACATCAGGTTTTACAAAGTTTAAAAAAAAAGATAAGTAGAAAAAAAGAAATTCACTCATAAATCCTCCAGTTCAAGTGCTTCATGATCATACCCCCCCCCAAGCAGAGTCATAAATAAGAGGATGAAGAAAGAAGCCCCAGGGTCACCGCACACTCTCAGCATGTCACTGCAGAAGAAACAAAATAAAAACACACAATAAGCTTTTCATGTCTCCACTTTTAGTCAACTCAGTTATTTAACAAGCTGCTGATTATAGTTTAATGAAACTCACAATGAAGTCATTTAAAACTAACTTCATCATAGCAAAAGACATAAAGGAGCCATTTTGGTTCCGTTTTTAATATAACTTTATGCATCATGTCATGCAATTTGTAATCTGCAAGAGCTGTCGTTAAAACTCCATGAACTAGCTGTAGTCATTTTTGTAGGTCAATTAGTTGTGGCAGCCATGTTGGCTCCAAAGTTTAAATCAGTTCTACAACCAAAGATTCCTCTCCGACGGTCTGAAAAATCCACCCAGTGGTCCAGCGTCTCCATAGAGACGAATCTGACCCACAAGAAGGGAATTTAACGGTCGATGAATTAAAAAAGGAACTATTGACACTTGCCACACACAGAAATCAGCAGTTAAATCTTGAATCCAAGAGCTCTCATGCACTCTTTATGTGCCTCGATGAGGTCTCTGCAGTTCTCCTCTCCCTTTTCAATGATGCTGAAGGAAAAAAAACAGAAATAAATATTTTCTACATGCTAAAACAGGAACAGCTTTACTCTCTAGGACCAGGATCTCACCAAGCATCCCTGACTTTCTTAGTCTCTGGACAAGCGCAGCACGGTTTCAGAGGTTTAGGCTGCTCTGTAGCTCCAGTTACAGCTGGAGTCTCCACGCTGGCAGCACACAGGGAGGACATCTTCTAGCTGAAATACAGAGGAAAAAAACTGAGAATTCCATATGTTCAGTGCACAGTTGCTCATCTACATGTCAGCAAATCACATTTTTCTGAAACAGAAAACAAGCAAGAGGCTCCAGATACGACCCAGGACACGCTGGAGACATAATATCTCTGGGCTGATTCAGGACACTTTTGGTTCCCACTGGAGATGATGACAGTGTCTGGGGAATGTTGATTGGGCTCCTGGATAAGCAGATACTGACCACAAAGAGCACAAGGGAAACTATAAGCAGCAGCGCCTTCACCCCAGAGGAAGATAACTGACAGTTTGGAGCAGGTAAATACTTGATCTACAAGTTGCTTAAGTTTCCTGGTGCCTGGTTGTTTCCACAGGAGTCAGACACCATGTCAGGATCAATTATCCAAAACCACAATGAACTATTTATAAATATGTATCCTCTAAATCAGTGGTGTCCAACCATGGTCCACCAGGGTCATCATCCTACATCCTGGTCCTGGAGGGACACTATCCAGCATGTTTGAGTCGTTTTCCTGCTCCAACACACCTGATTTTAATCAGAAGGTGATTAGCAGACTTCTGCACAGCTTGGTAACAAACTGAACGGCTAATTCAACCATTCAATCAGGTGTACTGGAGCAGGAAAACAACTAAAATGTGCTGGATAGAGATCCTGAAGGATCAGGGTTGGAGACCCCGGTCATGCGTCCATTAAAAAGATCCTGGTGAAAATACTTATCAAGCACTGACTGACTTGATATATCACTAGAATATCTGCTTAGGCTGAAGAACTAAATGAAACATAGAACTGATGACTACCCGAAAGATGCAGCCATAAAAATATTATAAAAGAAAAGAACATGTTGGGTTTAGTCTAGATGTTTGCTCACACACGTGGGCTGATGTAAACTCTAGAAGGCTGAACTCAGCAGGAAACAGAAACGCCAGAAACTTTAAAAATATATATATATTCGCCCCCTGAAGGCCTTTTTATGCTGTCGAAACGTGCCTTCATGACTTGTTTCTCCGTGCTGTCTCTAGTCATGTTTGATAACTGACACGAGACGCTGTGAAACGATTACATAAAGTTAGCTAACACACACTAGCTAACGTGTTGTGTCATGTTTTAGCGAGTTTAATATCAGACAAACGCAGCGGCTGAATTAACACTTGATGCAGCGCAGCATTTACAACCTCTGTGATTATTAATGAGAGTAACCTGTGTTGTGTATGTGACTTACTTGTATGGAGTCCAGCTACGATCACACTAGCGGACACTTCACCTTCAAATTGACACTACCATCCGGGTAACAAGGTCACGTGACAAACACGAGACTTTTTGTTTAAGGCTTCTGGGAAATGTAGTCCATTTGTACAAAACAACAGGAAAAGTAGTAATACTGGTTAAAACAAATTTACTTAGCCATTTTTAGCTAAAACTGAAATTCTAGAGACTACATCAATTCTAAAACTAGAATACAATAGAAATGTCCTTTATTTTCCCACAGTAAGAAACTAACCCTAACCCTAACTAACAACAATAAGATAACAAATAGCTACTGATGAAAAATACAAAAAATAAACATTTTACTAAAAAAGCATTACATGCCATGAAACCTAGCATAAATTTAAATTATGCAAATTTACTGAGTGTTTTTACTTTGTTCTAAATGTGCAAAAAGAAGGGTGCTGAATGTCTTGTAGAAGTACAACTAACTGTATAAGGAGCAAAAGAAATGTAACTGAACAAATAGCTATTTGAGGTTTAAAAACAGTTTTAAAGTTGTTTTTTTTATTTAAATAAATACGTAGGCTACACACACACACACAATACATATAATATTAACATTCATTGAAAGGTCTTTATTTTTTTTTAATTGCACCTGATGTCTTGAGTGTTTTTCTCACAGGTGGTTAGACAGCATGGAGGTGGATCGTTGTAGCATTTTCAGACTAAACCTAGCTCAGTCCCTGGAACCAAGACTCAACCAAAAGGCATTTGCAGATAAGCAATATTCTGGATCCAGGAAGGTGCCCCAGTCTCTCTTTCTTTTGCCCTATAGGGCAGCTGTGGCTTTAATGTAGCTCATCACCATCCAGGACCAGAAACTGAGTGCGTGGTGAGCATCTAACAACCTGACACTCAACATCACCAAGACCAAGGAACTCATCCTTGACTTCAGGAGCTGACCCCACCCCTCTGTACATCAACGGTGAATGTGTAGTAGAGCCCTTTAAGTTCCTCAGAGTACACATCTCTGGCCACCTCTCCTGGTCAGTCAACACCTCAGCACTGGTCAGGAAGGCCCAGCAACGGCTGCACTTTCTGAGGGTGCTCAGGAGGGAGACGCTGGACACACGGCTGCTGATCACCTTTTGTCGCTCCACCACTGAGAGCCTGCTGACATACGCCATGAGTGTGTGGTACTTCAGCTGCTCAGCGGCTGACAGGAAGAGACTGCAGAGAGTACAGTAGTAAAGACTTCACAAAAAGTCATCGGCCGCCCTCTGCCCTCTCTGACCACAACCTACAACTAGGGCAGCTAACATCCTGAAAGACACCACCCATCCAGGCTTTTCACCTTTTTAACATGTTGCCCTCTAGCAGGTGTTTCAGATCACTACAAGGCAGAACAAACAGGTTTAGAGACCGCTTCTCTCCAAGACAAATCACTGTATTAAACTCAAACATTCACAAACGTTAATGTGTGACAGTGTATTTGTACCTCTCTGGGGCTGCCACCCCCCTCCTTTCTTATTCTTTTTTAGACTTCTATGCTTATTCATGTATCTTGTATTTAATAACTTTTATGCACCGTATGGAGACTTTTTATGCAGTTTAACCTCAGTTAAACTAACAAATCTGACAGTTCTTGCAAAGTATAAAACAGCCTTTAGAGATGACATGAGCAGGTCCACATTCAGGTGTAGAACTACTGCACCTTTGCATTAAAAGGTGTCATTAAGATGGTTCATGCATCTGATGCCTCCAGGGTTTCTGTGCATGGCCCACCGAGGGGATTATACGATTGGAACTCTTTAAGATCTGCCAGGAGGAGCTGGAGAGTGTTGCTGTGGAAGAGAGAACTATTGAAAAGTGAACGACAGTCGATATGTGGATGTTCTTTTAAGTAAAATTTCTCAGTGTTTAAACATGCTCTAATATTTATAAAATAAAACCTCTGCGTTAAGAGTACCAGCTGCAGAAATGTGATATTTTAACCCAGTTTCTATAGCTGATAGCACTGGTTGGTCTGGGAGCTCTGGAGTATGAAAATATACATTTTAGTTTTACGTCTGCCTGGCGTTTTGTGCATCAGTACAGCAAAGCAGTGCGTAAGCAGAGGAAGTGAATCACCTACTCTAGTTTAAGGGCCAGCTGTGTGCTAGATAAAGGAGCAAGTAAGCATTTTGCTTCACAGATCGGCACCTCCAGGTGAAACATGCTCTGCAGCAAAGCTTTGTTGCTTTTTCAAATGAGGTGCCTCCTACTCATGCACTTTCCTGAGACAGAGGACTCCAAAGCGCTTTAACTACAGTGAATTATTCATCCATTCACATGCTGGTGGTGATGAGCTACATGGTAGTCTCAGCTGCTGGTGCACCCTGACAGAGGCGAGGCTGCCGAGCACAGGCGCCACCGGTCCCTCCGACCACCACCAGATGGTTTTACTGGGTTGTTTTTAAGTTCATGTCTTGGTTCTGTCCTTCTCTCCTTTTGCTGGGCCATGGTTGTAAACATTTCTGGATTCAAGCATCAAAGTTTTTAAACTGCAGGATCTAAAAGACAAGAAGTAAAAAAGTCTTGTTGCATGTCTATGAAACAAGCAGGACTTCAGTGACCCGAGAACCTCCGTTGTCATGAGGATAAAGTAACTCATTAAAGTCAGTTCAGGGAAACAAAACAAAACCTTTTTATCATTCAGAACCCATTTGCTCTTTGTTTTGTTTTTTCTTCTGCAGTTTCACCAAGAAACAGATGAACATCCTTAGTAACATCTTTAGAAAGCACCTCCTGAGCTCCTCGTACTCGTAGCATAAGATGCTTATTGGACCGAAGCCACAAACCTGCTAAGAAGGATTTTCTTGTGAATCTTGTGAATCCAGCAGCAAAGCCTCTTTTATAAATGCAAAAGCAGACAGATTCTCATGTTCTACATCCACAAAACTCTTTAGCTGGTCAGGAACATGGTTTAGTCAACAAAGTGTCTACTACTTGTCTAGGCGTCTTGTCTCACATCAACAGTTGTGGGGTTTTTTTCATGCATTTGGCTTTTTTATTCAATAAAATCAGGACAAATTCACATGAATAAGAAAAATTACCATTTGGGTTGTATTTGTTGTAAATTACATTGCAGGGGGCTAAACAGTGATGAAGTGGTTAGCGCTGTTGCCTTGCAGCAAGGAGGCCCTGGGCTCACATCCCAACCTGAGGCCTTCCTGCATGGAGCCTGCACACTCCCCCTGTGCATGCATGGGCCCCCCCCCCGGGCACCCCGGCCTTCCCCCACAGTCCAAAAACACGACCGTCATGTTGATTCGTCTCTCTAAATTGTCCTTAGGTGTGAGTGTGTGTGCATGGTTGTTTGTCCTGTGTGTCTCTGTGTTGCCCTGCGATGGACTGGCAACCTGTCCAGGGTATACCCCGCCTGCATGCCCAGAGACTGCTGGAGATGGGCACCAGCCCCCCACAACCCTGCATGGATACGCGGGTATTGACAATGGATGGATGGATGGATTACATTGCAGGGCACATTTGTATTGGCTTGGTTGTTCATCCATTGACCACTTTCACTCCAAAACCTGAGGGTTATTTTATTTAAAGGACGTGTTTTAGGACTTAATGTTTAACTTTTAACAACGAACTGAAATAAAAAATAATTTTTTGATGTCAAAGAGGCTTAAGGCAATATAGGACAAACCTACAGACAGTCAGTATTTATCTGCGTTGTCAGGGCAACAAGGTCTGCAAAGAAAGAAATGTCTATTCTAGGTTTTTAGCAACATTTCACTTTGATATTGTAAACTGTAAAGGAGAATAAAAGGCCTAAATCACTGAAAGCATCTCTAATCTTTACATCTGGTGTCAAAGTAGCACAAAAGATCAAACCAAACGATGCCAGTAATTCATCACAGCCATTGTCATGTTCCTTTAAATTAATTCCACTTTTCTGTCACATTATGTAACATAATTCTTACATTTATCAAATGTGTCAGCTTGCAATGAATCATCTTGTTCTTCTCGTAGATCTTTGTGTTTTACTCTGCACCCCTCAGTAATACTTCAGCCCCGTCCGTGTTCTGTGTGCAAACAAACAACGGAGGAGTTGCTCTGAGCTGCCGGTGTGCTGTATGTACAGCATCAGGTATCACAGGACAGGGTTTAATTACATCCGTGGAAGAGATGGCCCTGACTGAACTCGTGTCTGCACATACCGACCCCCTTCCACATGCTCGTGCACTCACCGTTGTTCTTACCATGAGCTGGACCTTGTCTCAGAGACATGGCTTGATTCATGTGAGAATGGTTACTGAATAGTTGATGAGCTGGGAGAAAAAGAAAGGGAGTGCAAGGGGTGGGGTGGGGGCAAAAATAGAGAGAGGCAGTCAGAAGGGAGGGAGGGGTTGAGCAGAAAGGCGGGTATCCTCTCACCTCCTTCCACACAGGCTTAGTGAGGTTCGGAAGGAGAGAGTTCAGGACTGTTGGACTCATCCTGAGGAGACAGAGCACCAGAGGGAGGATGGCCCGAGCTCTCAGCTGATCAGAGGAAACTACGAGTCGCCATGGAGAAACTAAAAGGTCCCACAGCTGGATGCACTAAAGCCACCTGTGGATGGAGAGCCCTGCTTCTGCCTCAGCTCAACAGACAGTCTCTGTATGTGTACGGCAGCGAGGTGGCAGTGGAGAAGGAGTGCATCCGTCAGCTGGCCAGTGGAGTCTTCGTCATTCACCCTTTTAGCCCCATGAGGTATTTAATACAACTAAATCAGGTCAGATTTATCAAGTGTTTAAATAGTTCCAGAAAAAAAGAGGCTATGATGATGCTAACCTAACTAACACCCGTCTTCATACTTGAGTTATTTTATTATAATAGTGAACTTTGTTTATGCAGCATTTTCTACATGTTTGTGCTTTAGCGTGTGTTAAACCTAATACATCCCATACATTTGTAAACTGCACATATATCTGCAATGTTTATTTTCAAAGGTGTAAAATAAGAAAGTGCAAATAATACTTAATTACCTTACTTAAGTAGAATTTTATGTAATTCACTGGAGTACTTATTGCCGTACCTTTTACTTCTACTCTTGATAGAGTGAATTAGATTGCGGTTGGATAATAGTTTTAAGCATCTACTCTTCTGATTCCTTGTTGGTTTGCACCATCCATATTTTGGCTCTTTATTGTATTTGAATTGCACTAAAATGCATTCATTTAAATGGACTAAAATGGCTAAAACACGTAGCCTAGTCCTGGAGTACCCAAGACGTCGATTACGATGGTTGAGCCGAGAAAACTCTGCACCTCTTCCCATAGCACTATAGTCGTGACCTTTGTGAAAAAATAAAACTGAGGTGGGGTGGTAGTGCTGTGGAGAAGTTTTTGTCTTTAATGGCGTGCTTTTTTACATTACTTTTGCTTTTATACTTTAAGTAGTGTTGAAACCAGTACTTTTTTTACTTTTACTCGAGTTAAAAGCTTGAATTGATACTTCAGCTTCTACAGAAGACTTTTAAACCCTAGTAGCTATACTTCTACCTGAGAGATGAATGTGAATACTTTTGACACTTTGTTTATTTTCTACTTTCTCAACATCTGCTTAAAGTGACAGCCTGTAGTTTCCTGGCAATACATTTCAGGGTAGTTTTACACCATATCGCCGTGACTGTCGCTAGCTTAAAAAAACATTATGGTAAATGTTTCCTGTCGAGCAGAAAGCGTGCGACCTCGGCGTGACTCCTCAGACTTTGATAGTCCTTCAGTTAATTCCATCGAGAGAATGCAATGCTGATGCCAGTTTTCTGGAGGTGTAGGTTCCGGATCTGCTCGGGGTCCTGCGCCTGCCGATGACGTTAAACCACTCGGCCAAAATATATTGCATTTTTCTCCCGATTCTGTTTAGCAGTTTTGTTATTAAATTCATGTTTCTTACCGTCTAAGGCCCGGCATATACTTGCTGTTTAACAACAAGAAGGAAACATGGTGTCTAATATGGCGTCCCCCAGAGACTTAGACCCGCGCCTTATGTATTTTAGACCCGATTTGTATGGTTAAATGTTACAAAGCCACCAATATCTTTCAACAGCTGGACATCATTTTATTCATTTTCAACAACATTTCAAGGATATTTCCAGATTAATGGTATAAACTACACATTGTTACTTTAATGTTTGGAGAGTTGATTTGGTTTATTCTTTCAATATTTCCATGTTTGACTTTTTATGGTTTTATGAAAAAATATATATTATCATTGCCTTTCAATTTAGTAGAGAGAGAGAGAGAGAGAGAGAGAGACTATATTAGGTATAAAATAAATAAGTATTACAAGCAAAACTAAATCACAGATAGGTGAAGGTATGAGACAGAAGTATTAAAAGACCAAAAGAAAAACAGATGTCTGTTTTTTTTAAGTGTTGGTGCCGTGTGGTGGTTTTAGTCTGAAAGGTGAGCATCTGTAGTGAAAACAGAGAGGGGATGAAACAGTTAGGATCAGAGTGCTGTTACCTGATCCAGCCTGAGGAGATGTGCAGCTACATTATCAGAGTCTTTAGTGTGCATGGATCAGCTTAGAGCGCTCTAATGAGATCTCTGACAGACAGACAGACTTTTCACGACGAGGCACCACAGATCTGAGCGGTGCTCAAAGGTCACTCATCCTGACAGGAGGGTTTATTTGGTGATCCTTCTGCAGGAGTTACTACATCATGTGTATGATGGCCATCACGTTTCTGAACCTGATTGGGATTCCCATGGAGATAGCGTTCATGGATGGCAACAGCGGCCTGGCCTGGGAAAGCTTTAACGTGTTCTCCGACACCTTGTTCCTGCTAGACGTGGTCCTGAACTTCCGAATGGGAATCATAACGGAGGACGCGGAGGTGAGAGAGGCTGAGCTCTATTTTCAGACACAATCTGGGGAGATGATAATCCCTTCACGGACAAGCTCATACAATCCACCTCTGTCCCATCTGTAATCTACTCAACACACGAAAGGCTAGATTAACCTCCTGCTGAGCTCAGGATAGGGGCAACATTGGCACCTGCTGTCAGATTTTATAACAGGGATTATGGGGTTTTTGGTTAAATGACTATATAACATTTCCAATTATTTAGGCCACATCCCATTTGCTTCCAATGACTCATCAGATCCTTGCTCGTCACAAATGAGCCATCTGTGTTGTTGTCTGCACAAACATCTGGTTTTGACAGATTTATTTTTATTCCACTTAAAATTTTCATTTAAATCTTTCAGCAGCAACTCCGACAAGCAAAATGTAACTTTATTTCTCAGATTGTGCAGATTGAACAATAAATCTGTCTTAATCCAGCTGTTTATTCCCTCTTCTCTCTTTCAGGAAGCTATTTTAGACATCAAGAGGATCCGAGTCAGCTACCTGAGGACATGGTTCATACCAGACCTCATAGCAGCTTTCCCGATCGGATACATTCTGCTGTTTGCGGTAATAAAAAGGAAATAAAACTGTAAATTAAAAGTGAGCAGTGTGCTGAACTCTCAAAGCAATAATGTGTTTCCTATGTGAGGGTTTATTATTCCGGCCAAAGTGTAAAACATCACCTGCATGAACATGGAAACACACCCAATAATTCAACAGCAACAAAAGATGGAAAATCCCAGTAATAATAATTATCCACTTGTGGATAAATGTTGTCTTTGTGTTTCTAGGACCTACATTACCACAACGATGACAACCCATCCAAGACCAACAAGATGATGAGGATCCTGATGTTTGTGCGGATCCTCAGCCTGATCCGGCTGGCTCGAGTGTCCAGGCTGGTCAGGTTCTTCAACGAAGTGGAGAAAGTGAGAGAGTAACCTGCTGACACCTTACCACCGCTGTTAGCTTCAGTCAACATCAGACTTTTAGCTCTCAGTCAGCAGTAATGACATGTAAAAGGAGTTCATTTCAGTGCTGCTTAAAGGGTGAATATGGAACATGAACACCAAAGCGACATCTAGTGTGTGGAGGTTGTAGTTGCGACAATAGAACAAGGTTTCGGGATGCCAGGTTTGCTGCCGATTGGTGAAGTGAGCAGCCAGCTCCATGTCCAGTGACAACCTAAACTCAATCTGGTTTTAGATCTTTTATGGTCGCTCCTGTTCTGAGAAGGATAACGACATCTTCTGGGCTCAGAAGCAGCTGCTTGACTTACCGAGTCCGCCATTTTCCACAGTGCCATCCTCGTTGTGCCGAGTGTTTACCGTATTTGGAAACCTGCAATGGTGCCCTCTATTGGCTGGTAGATGTAAACATAAACCCAGTGTCGTGCCCGTCAAAATAAATATTTGATTATTTTTAAATTAAAATGTGGATTTTAAAGGAAATACTGTACTTTCATTCTGCACACCTCTAAACGCCCCGTGGAGGTAGTATTTTTTTTAAAATATAGGTTTTTATGAAATCCTTTCATATTCAGCCTTTAATCCTGGCTGACTTTAATTGTTGAACTCAGATCTGTTGTCTCTGTGTGCCAGCTGGAAGTTTTATTACTTCTGAGCTCCTCTGCGTTCTTCTGCTCAGCGTATGTGTTGATCCCATTCTGCATGCTTGGTGCTGATTTATGAGATGCTGAACGACGTTGACATCACACTGAAATGATTCAAATAGAGACGGAATCAGTGTAATCATCCCGGAAAATGAGACAAAAATAGATGAGAAAGTTTTCATCACAAATGTAATATAGCTGATCTGACAAACTTAAAGGCACACTTGGCAGTTTTGGCTTGTTTTTAGCACCCCTTAGTGTTCCGTTAGTGAAAGCAAAAAAGAAACTTGTCTCCTCAGCCTTCATTAGTGTCTACAGGAGCGGTTCATCACTAAATCAAACAAATCAGCTGTGTTCATGATCTAAAACATGCAGGAAACATGCTGGAAGCAGACTGTAGCGCCAGGCATGTCAGCTCCACTTTATTAAGTCCAACAGGGACCACCACTCTGAAGTTGCAAGTGCGGTATTCTGGCCACAGAGGGTGGTGGGGGTCTGAGTGACGTTTCATTAACCCTGTAAAGGGTCATTTTAGCACATACTGGCTCAAGAACATTATTTAAAATATAAAAAAGTTGCATAGTATGCCTTTAAACCAGACACAAAATTGCATGAAAAATATCTTTCAAATGTCACCTTGAGACATTTTGGAAACCCTCCTAAAGGCAACAGCGCCGTGATACTGGTTTAAATGACTGCTGTCGTGTCCGTGAGCAGTGTTCCATCATCTTGAATTATTGAAGGTGTTAATTAGGCTGTTTGGATAATCTGACTAAACTGCTGGTTTACTCACAGCCCGTCTGATCGGACCACTGCTCGTGTTTCCTGCCTGATTTTACTTTGCTTTAGTTTTGTGCTCATTTAAAACAATTATCTATAGAAGCTGTGAATCTTCCTGCTGTGTCAGCATTTTTATAAAATCACTCTTCAAAGAAAACTACTCTCATCCACAGGTGTCGAATGCAAACCTGGAGGTGGTGCGCCTCTTCTTCCGCATCCTGTCTCTCTTCATGATGATTTTTTTGATGTGTCACTGGAACGGCTGCATCCAGTACTTTGTTCCCATGCTGGAGGAGTTCCCTAGCAACTGTTGGGTCCGGAAGGAGAACCTGATGGTAGAACGCAGACTCTAGTCTAAATAAGGAGACTGTTTCTGGTCCCTTTGGTTCTAGTTTTGATACTAAACAACTTTAGGTGAGAATAATTAGCTTTATTTATGAAAATAGAAACTTGTATCTTTTTCCCAGAATTCCACAGTGATTGTAAAATACTCGTGGGGAGTTTTTCGGGCTCTCTCCCAGATGATCGCTCTGTCCTACGGCTCCATGGACGCTCCAGAAAGTGAGAATTTTCATTTCGTAATTCTTTAATCTGCTTTTTTTTCTAGGTTGTGAACGTTTGAGCTGAAGCTGCTGTGAATTGTTGCTTTGTAGATTATGTTGAGTTGTGGATCGTCATGGTCAGCATGGTGTCTGGCTGCATGATGTACACCATCCTCGTGGCTAACGCTACAACCATGATCGCCAACCTCGACCCGGCAGCCAAGGAATACAAGAGCAAGGTCCTCATGGGTGACACTTACAGTCTTTAATTTAATCCAGATAATTCTGAAAACAACATTAGATTAAATATGCAGCCCCAGTAGAGGTCTAACTCTAAATGACGCTTCATAACTCTGACTGTCTACAGATGAGTCGTCTGGAGCACTACATGACCTTCATGAAGCTCCCGCCAGAGCTCCAGCTTCGCATCAGTAACTATTACCAGGCTCGCTACGGGGGGAAGTGGTTTGATGAGAAGTACGTCATGGACACGGTGTCTTCTTCACTTAAAGAGGTGAAGTTTTGTTGCACCACTGATGCAGCTGATATTCAAACGTGCAGCTTCTAAAGGTTTTGAGTTGTCCTGCACTAGACTGCATCAGACATGCCCAGATCTTATTAGATTAGGTCTGTCGACTCGGTTTTAGATCTAAGAACGCATCTGGAACAATCACTTTATAATGTTTGTATTTTTCAGCAAATCCTGATGGTGATGTGCAGCCGGCTGCTAAGAAACGTGCCAATGTTTCAGAACAGGGATGAAAACTTTATCAGCGAGCTCCTCCTCAAACTGAATTATGAGGTTTTCCTGGAGGGAGACGTCATCGTTCGTCAGAACGTCCCTGGTGATCGGATGTTCTTCATCGATCACGGCCAAGTTCTCGTGGAGTCCGACTCCTATGAGAGGGAGCTGTGTGACGGAGACTTTTTTGGCGGTATGTTGGAAAAACCTTATTTTTCTCAAAACAGTCACCAGGGTTGTTACATTTTACCGCTATTCTTTCATGAGAATGTCAGTTTCAAACAATTCATCTTTGGCACGTAGCATTAGATATATCATGCTAGGTCATTCTGTGCTAGATGCTCAACCAAATTTTCCTGGGAAAGTTGTTGAGTCAGACTGCTGCTGTGACCAAATATTTCTGCCAGCCTAGAACGAGTCCACATCACTCTTCATTTGTTAATAAACTGAAATCTCTGGCAGATGTTTGTGACATAATTCTGCTGTGGCAAGAGGTGGTACAGGCTGGCATCTATCAAATCTTATTTTAGACATTGTTACATGGCTGGTATTGAGATTTTATAATATCTGGCGTAGCAGTGAGTTTCTGCCTGAAACAAATGAAGAGTTTATAAAATGTGTTTGACATGCAGCACAGACCCAGTACAGATTCCTAAAGGAAAGGCTTTTCTGTGGTATTACGGTTTTCTGTGTTTAACTTCTGACAGTTTGTCCTCTGTGTCACCTGATCAGCTGTTTACGCTCCCGGCGCTAGGTGAAGCTGAGGTGAAACACGGTCAGGACACAGTGTCTGGTTATTACCATAAGCAAGTGGATAAACATGCTTTACATTTTCAAAGGCAGGAAAAACAATTGTGGATGACAAGAATAAGAGAGGCTGAGCTGTATCTATACTGTCAGTTAATTACCGTGGACAGAGAGGTTTAAGAAAAATATGTTTTTGAGTTTTTTGGTACTAAATTCCAACTGGTTTGTCAGAACTGACCCACTGGTCCTTGTGTCCAGCTAGACAGATCTAACCTTTTCTGTGATACATCCTTCCTCCCTATTTAACTCCATAAAGGTCTCATTCACTCGTTTTTTTTCAGTGATTTTGCGGTGGTCTCTAGTATGAATGCACGCCTTGTGAATTGTTTTCTCTGGTGCTCCTGGTTCAGGGGGTAGATGTTTGTAGGAGGAGTGGAGTGGGGGCAACATGCACGCAGTCTTACTCATTAATAGTCATGATATGCAAATGTATCCCCTCTGATTGGCTAACAGCAACGTGACTCTTCAGCTGCCTCCATTCTCTCTTCTTTCTTGGGTAAAAAAATGCAAAGTTGATGTTTTATCTCCACTAATAACACAAGCCTGTGTGTTATGCCATGTTGTGGAGTTGTTAAAGGTTAGCTAGTAGCCGAGATGCGCTCTGCGCTCTCCTGTCTGCAAAATCAATGCAGCCTTTTTGTGCGCGGTCGCAAGCCAAGGTGGGCGGGGCCATGAATGCTAATTGATATAGATTTTCACTTGATTTCCAGTCTATTACCTTTCTGAGGCTAATTCAGGCTATGGAGGTTGAAGAAAACTTAAAACAATAACAATTAAATCCATACTATGCAACTTACTTTACAGAGTTAATGAAATGTCACTCAGACCCCCACCGCCCTCTATGGCCCGAATACCGCACTTGCAACTTCAGAGTATCCGGTCCGGTCTGGAGCTGACATGCCTGGCGCTGCAGTCTGCTTCCAGCATGTTTCCTGCATGTTTTAGATCATGAACACAGCTGATTTGTTTGATTTAGTGATGAACCGCTCCTGTAGACACTAATGAAGGCTGAGGAGACATTTCAGCAGTTAGATTAAGGTGTTAAAAAGACGAACACACAGCGAGGAAATAAGTTTCACTTTTGGTTCTACTAAACAAACACTAGGGGGTGCTAAAAGCAAGCCAAAACTGCATAGTATCCCTTTAAGAAAATGTTTTTAAAGCTGAACTATTTTCTTTATTGTCAATAAAACAACTTTAATCAGTTTTATTTTATGATGTAATTACGGAACAACATAAATTGGCCCTTGCCACCTGCAAACCCAGCACCAGAGGGTTAGGGTTAGGGTTAGACACGTATGGGGCTGGATACGGCAGGTTTGTGATGAAGCTACTAATCCTGATACTCTATTAGGTCTTTATGGTCTGAAAGGGTTCATTGCTAATTTGCAACAATAGTCTTGAAGGGGTTAAGCGATCAATCAATGATTCACATTTTTTAAGAAAAACATCAGAAAAAATGAGATAGAATGTTTTATTTTTTACTTTTGACTACTTCGTTTCTTGTTTTCAGGCCGGCATACATCCTAACCGTTTTGGCATCACAGACTCTAGAACGAAGCAGTCTTCCACTAATGACCCTTGAGATTCTGGTCGTTTTATTTGGGATTAATTGTCAGAGCTCATCCCCATCATTAGGGTTTACTCGCTCATTAAATACAGTCTTCCTTCTGTGTCTACAGAGACATGTGTGCTGACCAAAGGCAAACATCTGGCCACAGTGAAGGCGCTGACTGACTGCCAGTGCTTCTGTCTGTCCTGGGACGACTTTCAGAACACACTCAAGGGCTTCCCAGATATTAAGAAGGACTTAGAAAAAATCGCTCAGCTCAACTCTGATGGAGGACTTGTGTAAGATCAAAACCTCTTTGTTTTGGTATCTATGCATTTTCAGGGCATTACAGGGGATTATGTGAAGATTTTTAACACAATGAAAGCTGAAAATAAGATATGAAGCATATTTTCAATCAAACAGAATAGTTTTTCCTTTATTTTGCCTTCTGAATCCTGGGTTATCATAATAAACAATGACCTGAATGACTAAACATTTAAAAACGGGCAGATCCTTGTGGGAACGCTGTCACAGCACCAAAGAAAGTTCTGATTGCACTCGTTATCCCAGGTTTGAGGGGGAGACTTCTCTCTGTCTCAGTTGTCTTGTTTGAAGCTGCTCTCTGAACTTAAAGACTGCTCCTGTCAAATCATATCAAGGGGTAACTGCATCACTAGAGAAAAGAAGGTTGTTTCTTTTTTAAAAACTTTTTTAGAAACCATGGATGTGGAGACAGACACATGCATTCTCATACATGCACCAAAACAATCAAGGACCTTTATGGGTTGAAAAGCTTTGGTTTTGTGCCAAATTGTAATTTTTAGAATTGACTGAAAATTGATTTCCCTTTACTCTGTACAATCTTGTTTTTTCTAAATATAAACAAGTCAGAGGGATCAGGAAAGCCAGAGCGGATGGTGTCACATGTCCTCCTCTGCTGTGGGCTGAAGCAGCGATTTCCATCCAGACATTCAGTTTTCACTCAGCTTGAGGAGGTAACAGATCCTGAAGGGAAGCTCATATCCCCCTAGTTTCACTCCCCAGATCCTCCTGAGGCATTCCCAGTGAGTTCTGGGTCTGCCCCGAAGTCTTCTCTTTGGCCTTGTCCCCTTCAGTTGTCTCCCGAGCAAATCATCTGTCCCCATTTAGGGTTAGGGTTAGGGGTAGGGGTAAGGGTAGGGTTAGGGTTAGAGGTAGGGGTAAGGGTAGGGTTAGGGTTAGGGGTAGGGGTACTACCATCATGTCTTCTATTTGTCATGATTTTTGGCAGATGTCTAACCCACATGCAGAGAAACACTCAGGAGATCGAAAAAGGTGATATAAAAATGATTTATTGTTGAAGGGGTGAATGATAATGAGGAGCCAGGAACCACAGCGGAACCGGAAATGTCTGCTGGGTTGTGGAACGTTGGGAACCGGAGCAAAACTGACGAGGACGGCAGGAATGAGGGACGTCAGAAAATGGGAGCCAAACCACTGAAAAACAGGAAAAGGAATGAGCAGGAATGGTGATGGGGAAATCCTACAGAGGTGATGAGTGGTGAGTGCCTGCCCGGGGAGGGTGAGCCGAGCTGGAGCGGTGGTAACAGCAGGTGGGGTCCAGAGATGGGTCACCGTAGCAACTGATGATGAGTCTGAGGTAATGATCATGAATTTGTTTGAGAATGAGCGAGAGCTTATGGCAGAACACTGGACGGTGTACAGGAGATGCACTGGTGAGGAGGAGGATGGTGATGATGATGATGATGATGATGATGATGATGATGATGATGATGATGATGATGATGATGATAATGATGATGATGATGATGATGATGATGATGATGATGATGATGATGATGATGAGCAGTAGATCAGGAAGAATCCAGGAGATGGGAGTAAGTCAGTCGTGGTGAACAAAAGGGTTTGTTACAGATGAGATGATGCTGGGTCAAGGATCTGAGTATGGACCTGGACCATGGAGTACAAATGATCCCAGCAACACGAGACTGAAAAGAGGTTTGGCTAACGCTCTGGCGCTGGATGACTGGCTCCCATCTCTATTTATCCTCCTGGTTAGGTGAATTGCAGGTGTGTGCAGAGACACACCTGTCGGGGCAGCTCCACAGAGGGAGTTGTAATGAGCGTCTCTGTACTGCCCTCTAGTGGATGCCTGAAAAGCTGAAGCACAGCATCGCTGCTCTCACTACTGTCTACATCTTTCCTTTCATTGTTGCTGAACCCCTTTTATCAAACCTGACACCCGCCCATTCCAACCAGCTTCACACGTTTCTTCACCTCTGTCCCACGCTCTGCTGCTTCATATCATAGTAATATGTGGGTTGTACTACTCTCCACTTCCAGAGGGAGGCAGTCAGGAGGCATCCTAACCAGATGCCACAACTTTTGATGAGGAGAAGCAGCGGCTCATTTCAGCTGCTTGGCCATAGTTAAGGTCTGAATACAGATGGACCAGTTTCACTTCAGCTTCTTTCTCACTGGGTTCTTCAGATTCAGTATTAATATACACGTCTGTAATTTGTTCATAAGAATAAATAAAACAAAAATAAGGTTCCAGACAGCCACTGGCTCATTCATACCAAATGATTTCTAATCATTCTCACACCTGTGTGAGTCCTGGGTTCACTTTTGTTTTTATGAGGAAGGCTGTTGTAACGATTTACCGGAACCCTTCAGAATAAGAGCATCCATGGTTTCTAAAAACGTAGAAAGAAGAGAAAACAGGTGGAGATCTTTTACGAGTCATGTTCATCTCAGAGTTTATGAATTGCTCATGTTTGTGTGTGCTTTTTAGCTTTTGTAACCAAACTATTTTGTTGACTTCAGAGGCCTTAAATGTGTTTTCAAATCTCATTATCATGACAGATCTGAAGCGGTTATGACTTAAACGTCTGTCCAGCTTCAAAATAATCTAAAACAAAATGACAAACTTGATTTTGTTCCTTGTTTTTAGCAATAAGAAATATCAAAAGTTCTGGAGTTGCTCTGATTAGCATTTATGTGTTTATAACATCCACCCAGCTCATGTAAACCTTTTATTTTCCTCATTTGTTGTGTTTTGCTTAGAGAATTAGAAAAAATAATATATGCATGACATTTTAACTTAACTGTTCCTGTTTATAGGTTATTTATGTGCTCGTTTTGCTCACATGACCACAGTCTTTATTCTGGCAACATATTCATCAGTTACTGTTCTCTCAGAATAAGCCCTGGACTGCTGTAATACTTTACACGAACTGCACTATAAGGGTAAATTTTATTTTTTTATATTAGTCTTTAAAGTTAAACTTGTGCATTGATGCACATCGGTCCTTAAAAACAGCACTGTACAGCTGAGTCAGCACTAATTTAAGCAGATACTGCTTCAGCGTCAACATTAATCCACGGAGTTTGGCTCCATCAGGCTCTAAAGCTCCTGATTAAGCGAACTCTGGACTGATTTGAGTTTCTAGGATGAAAATGCTTCTTTAGAGCAGCGAAGAGTGATGAATCAAATGTGTTCTTGCCTCTAGATGATGTTCAAACATAATGAACATTGAGTAGACGAGTCCATCTGTCGTTCTGATCCCCTTCGGCCAAGCGCCTGCTGTGATGGCCCACTTTGAGAGGAAGTGGACCTCAACAATCACATGTTTGTTTCTTATGTGGAAACATTTCTATAATTATCTTTAGATCGTTATTTAGGCATGGTGTGTGTTAGGCCAACACACACGTTATCACTAGATCTTCTGAAGCGCCGCTGTTGCTCTGCTTTCGTGGAAGAAAAACATTTGTTGCTGCGTTGGCAAAAGGGAATTTGCAAAGTCAGCTCACTAGAAGGACAACAGAGGGTTGGAGCTCCACGGAGCTAAATATTCCATTTGTTTCCTTACCAAGGAGATGGATACACCCTGCTCCATTCCCCACAGGACCCCGATGTTCTTCTGTCACATTTATCTTTTTGGTCTGGAAACTGAATGTTTAATCTTGAACATCTGTGTTTTCCTCACTGGTTCTTATTTTTGGACTCAGAGTATTTACATTATTTTTTATAGAAACTGTATCCATTGTTTGTCTTTTACTGTCATTCAGCCTTAATTTAAACGAGAAAGGTTTAATGAGTGTCTTTTAGTTTAATTATAGGATCTCATGCAATAAAGCTCCAGCTTTAAAATGATTTCCTGTCTGCCTTTGTGTTAGTGTCCTGTCTGAAAGACAGACATACGTGGGTGTTTTTATCTTCATGCCTTTAATCTTTTAGCCCTACTTTAATAATTATGACTATAACAAGGTCAAAGTTAGAGAACATTTCTCAGTGAGGTTTTTCATAATGAAGGACGTACCAAAGCCCTGTGTGTGAGCGTGCATTTGCACAGAAAAGTTACATCACCTTAAGCCACAGTGTCTTTGCATAATAAGTTGTAAAAAGGACAGAAACAATTTTAATGATCCCTGTAGGGAAACTACATGAGCACACACCACTGTCCCTCCTGCTGCATCACTGCTGACCTTGATGCATCCATGAACTGCCTCCCCTCCAAGTCCTCGGGCTGCCAGCTCATTATGACCTCATCTAGCAGGGCGGGCTGTTCTGTCAGCTTCACCTCTCTCATCAGATGCGTGCAGCGTTTCTGGTGCTCCTGCATGGCCTGCAGGAACACCTGCACCTCCTTCTGAATGATGTTTACATGGGCTCTCACCTGGAACAAGCACAAGATAATGGCTATAGAGGGGTTTAAGGTTATAGAATAAATAAATTCATATTTAAAGCCCATTATCTTAGCAGTAATAATACATACATAGGGCATGGTTTATTCAGTTTAAGATATTTATAACTAATTATTACAAGAAGCAAATGCTAAAAGACATGAGGGGTTTACAGAGACTTCCTTTCTCCACATGTAAAACTTTATGACACACAGGGACCAAGGCCGCATTATCAGATGGGCATTATGGGCCCAGGGGCCCACGCCCACTAGGGGCCCATGTGAGCAGCCCAAGGAAGGGGAATAAAAGAGGTCTAACAGAAAAAACATCAGGGAGGTATTTATTTTACTGTAACTGACTCAGGTACCGGGCACAACACACACACTGCTAAGATAATCAATTAAAAGACTTTATTTTACAGGTGGAGTTGCTCCACCTTCTTTTCCAAGTCTGTGCGCCTCTCTTGCGCTCGCTCCAGTGTCTCCTCAGGTACGGAGAGCTTCGATTGTTCATGCACTCCATGCTTATTGTTGACCTGTACAGCTCCAGTAACATTCTTAAAGTCACAACGGAAAATCAATAACATGCGATCGTTCGTGTCTGTTCATATTTTCTAGTACTTGTTCTAGTACTCTCTTTTATTCATGCCTCAGCCGAGCTCAGAATATTTTACTCGGTACAAATGTCAGCGCATTACAATGCATTTTTAACCAGGAATCATCCTGGTTAAAAAACTAGTATTTTAAAGTATTTTGGGGGAAATTAGCTTGAGAATTTAGACTAAAGTAGGACTTATTAGCCATGAGATTATTGAACGAAACAAAAGCAGAAGTTATTTCAACTATGAAAACAGCTTATAAACCTTTGATCCTCAAATATTCAAAAAAGTTCTCTATATTTTTCTCTGATAGTTTTATCTAGGTTTTTATAACATTATGTCATGGTAACTTTTATACTGTAGATTGTTTTCTGTTGTTGTGATGCTCACTTGGACCTTAAATCGCCCCTCAGGGACAAATAAAGTTTTCTGAATCTGAATGAGATGGAGTAGTGTAAAAGCTGAAAAAACTGAAATGTCTCTGTGCCGAATTATTCTATCATATAACTAAATAACAGTTATTATATTTAACAAATTTAAAAAATCAGACAGTCTCAGATCAGTCCTGATTTTTTTAGAGTAATGACTTTAATAAAACAGACTCTGTCATTGTGGATTTATTCAAGCATAAGAACAATGATGTTAGTCACACAAAGCCCGCTTGTTCACTTTAGAAAGATCTCCATCCCTAAATGAGACTCCACAACTTTTACATGCTGTTCTGCATTTCTCTCTCTTTTCTCTGACAATTATTTTGCAGTAATTCTCTCCAACTCTCTTTCTCAAACCTCTTGACCTCTTTCAGAATACCCAATGTAGAAAAGTGCTTGCATTCCTCAGTCTCAAATAAATGCTTGGCTCAGTTTTCAGTCAAGCACCTGATGTTGCTGCACGTTTTGATTCTTAGCAGTGCTGCAGAGATATTTCTAATACCCCAGCTTCAAAGAACGATAAATGATGGAGAACAACAAAAGGACAGGAAACTACACCGTGTCAGGATGCAGCTAATGGGTTGACAAGATGAAGAAGGACAACATGACTTTACAAAGAGTAAAGAGATACAGATAAAATAGAAGGAAGAATGTTTATTCTTTTATTTTTACCCAACTCTGGGATTGTGTACAAGTGAGTGGACGCAGCTGATGTGGAAACGAGGAGAAAAGAAAAGTAAAGACAGGGAGGAAAGGGAAGATGGGGAGAAGGCTGGGGAGAGCAGACTGGCTCGGGTGGTGGGAGGCGTCTCTGACGAGGTGTTAACAATTTATCTGTGTGGAAGAGGGGGGTCAGTGTGGGACCTAGATGGCAATACTCGCCACAACATACCAGAACCAGAGTCGTCACATCAGCACACTTCAACAGCACAATGCATGGTGAAAATGCATTGTGCAGAACCAACACACTTACAAACCAAACTAGACATCTAGGCTCGTCCTCAACAGAATGGCGTGTTGCTCATTTGTCATATATGACATATTTTTCAACCTGCGTATTCGTCATTTTAATCTCATTTCAATACAAATGTTTTCTGGGTGGATTTTCTGCATTGTGATAAGTGCACATTTCACAAGTAGCCTGGATGGTTTGACCATCTCTGATAATGGATCCTTCTTTTGCATAAGCAGAGCATCTCCTTTCATCAGGAGGAGGCTGTGCAGAAAGGACTCTGTAGTCCACCAGAACTGAGATGACGAAAATAACTGAGCTGTTGAGACTTGAAAAAGGAGGTTGATAACAACAACTGTAGTGACACAGAATAGTTTGGGCTTTACATAATATAAACCCATGTGTAAGGTATTTAAGCTCAAATAAAGTAACTCAAATAAAGTAAATTATTGGAGGTGGCTATCTTAAAGTGCCACCTCTTCCAAACAGGTATGATTTCAAAGGAACTGAGCCATATGCCTGATTGTCATGTACCACTGCCTAGCAGCTGATGGGATAGCAGTGCTCCAGCTGTGACAGTTGGCCTGCACCTCACTTTTTTCTGGCAAATAATGTTTCACTGGCATTTATAACACATGAAATCACCCAAATCTAAAATATTGAGATATCTGATCACATTCCTGGACTTGCTACACAACATACTCATTCCACCAGATCAGATAGATGGCCCAGAGCAGCTCAGGGTTGTTGTCATTTGGGACAACATAAGTTTCCACTGGTTCGTGATGGCTAGATTTGCCATGCTAAGCGATATTTGTCCCGTTGCTTGGCCAGGGCAAACATTGCTTATGATGTGGATGAGCTGCTGTGGCCAGATAGTCTGATTTCAAACAATTTACAACTCTGCCTATAGGGGGCAGTATACTAAGGAAAATCCCTTTACATGGAACCGAAGAAGAAGAAAAAGCTTTTCCGGTCTAAACCGGAAAAGGCGCCAAAATCGAGTTTTAGCAGGAAATAGTAGGTAAACAAACCACTGGTCGCTTTTTGAGCGTCTGCGTTTTGGTGGAGAAGTCGTTGAACGTTTATGAAAGAAGAATGGACCCAACGACAGCGTTCTTCTCCAAACTGCGAAAGCTGGCGGAAACTTTGGAAACAGAATCCGAGAGACTCCAGCGCGTTTATGAGAGCCGCGATGAGGAGAGCGACTCCGGTGAGTCAAACGGACCAGCTCCCTTCTAAACCCACCCATCTAAACATGTCTGCCTTTATGATTAAATGTGAGTTAATATCGTTACAGAAACCAGAGCCAGAGCGATGCGAGCGTATTACGAACTGAACAGTGAAGTCAGCGATCTAAAGGTTTTTCTTTTTTTATTCTAAAAGCTGCTACTCTGTCATAATGTGAATACAAGCATTAAAAAATAAACAAAGTGCTATCTAATCAACCAAAAATCTGTTGTTTGTTTTTCTCTTTGGGCTTTTTGGCTTGACACATTTTGTTTCTGCTCCTAAAACAGCTTGAAAATGACGCTTAATAATAGGGGTGGTGCCTTTTAAAATGTATTTTCTCATATTTATGAATTTCTTTTGTAAAGTTAGCTTTAAAAAGACATTTAATGTTCTGGTCCGTCATCTAGGATCAGATCTGGAATCAGCTGACTGAACAGAAAGCACAAGAGAAGGAAGTGAGTAACTTTATCCAGGCCTGCAGAGTGATGGAGCAGAAGGTTTCTAAAGACATCCAGGCTGTCAGGACACACCTGGAGAACTATGGTTATCGAGCTTGTACAGAGCTCCAGAGACCAGGTAGTGAATAATTATTAAAACTCATTTATCTTTGGTTTTAACTGAAACTACAAAATACCCTGAAAGTTTGCTCTAAGTGTGACTTTCTCCTCCGCAGAGGTGAAAAATCAGCAGGCAGAGGCTGAAACACTAATAGAGGAGGGTGAACCCAGCTCAGCAGCCAGTAAGAATGGAAGTCAGGAGATGGATGAAGGGAATCGCTGCTCATCACCTCCAAAAATGGAGCCCATCTTCACTGATGTGATGCAAACCCCTCAGCTCTCAGATTTCGGTCTGTCTAAGATGCAGCTTCAGAGGGCCCTAGCTAGGGCAGAGGGGTGCTCTGATGCTCCTCCGATGCCTGAGATGAGCCTCCCATGGTCCTCGCTCGCGTCGCCTCCCATGCCCATAACTCCTAAACGTGTCCTAAGGATGGATGATGAAGAGCTTCAGACACCTCAGATGCACAATGTCGGCATCTCTGAGCACACCGTGCCTCTGAACAATGACTTCACCACAAATCTCTTACTGAAGACCCAGAGGTAGAAAAAGTTTATTACTTAATGTAAGAGGGGCCTATCAATACTGAGCTCCACCAGTGACAACCAGATTAGTAGCTGCACTGCTCTACATCTTTGTTGCTACATGGGTGTCTCTCCCCCACAGGTCACCACCAGACATAGTTGTACCATCATCTGTAAAGGAGGGTGTGCAGACAGCAGGTATGAAACCAATGAAGCCTCTCCCAGGTGCTTCTCTACCACCTCAACGCTTGTTTCTTCTTGTGGAGCTGAAGCACAAACCTTATTCCTACTGTAGCAATATCCGATATGATCTCATCCATTTACCTCTAAATTTGTCTGGGGGGGAGAACTAAAGTCATTTCTGATGTTGTGAAACTCCATATGAGGACAGGTTTTGATTTGATCTCATTCCAGATACTATAACACGTTGCTTTTGTTGCTTTATTGTTTTCTAAATTTAAACTTTATTTTATAAAACACATTTGAAAATAATGATGCAAGCAACATAAATAGCTGGTAAGAAAACATACATTTGGAGCATAGTCATCATTAGTACATAAAACAACACACCTGCACTGTTAAAAAGAGATGAATAAAGTTAAACTTGGCTACTTTTCTTGTCCTTAGTTGACGAGCTGCAGTCCCCGGAGCTGCCTGTGTTTTGCACCCCGGGGTTTAAGATCAAAAAGCCCAACGCTCACTGCTCCCCACCAAAGCAGGACAAACCGAACTCAGGGTCCTCTGATCAGCCTTGCGACCTGCTGGCCACCCCCGAGGTTCCAGCCTTTCAAACCATGTATTTGAACCAAATGATCAGCGCCAAAAAGGTGTGAGGCTTTTCAATGTTTTCCATCTTTATCTCTGGATGAGCCGGTGGTCAGTCATGTGAAAATAAATAACTCAGCTTAGATAAACATGTTTTCTCTGTGTTTGCAGAGTGCACAGCCTGAGCCAACCAACGTCACTCCTGAATCTAAGACATCCTGTAAAGACTCCAAACAAAGATGGGAGTACAATGTGCCAGAAATATCTGTTGATTTTGAGGACAAGCAGATGCCGGAGATGCCAAACTTGGAGTCTTATTTTGGAAATTCTCTGCAAACTGTAAGACTCCCAAACAAATGGGTTTAAATCCTACAAACATGACTCAGACCATACAATCTGCTGGGTCATTTGCTGATTGAGTAAATTGATCCCGTGTATAAACTGAGCAGCTGCAGCTCCAGGCGTATTTAATTAAGATGACAGCGATAAGTAATGCTTTATTTAAAAATCACAACTTATTTATGTGTGTAACTTTTATTGATTCTCTTTTGTGTTTTTCTGCAGAGTAAAGGGAAGATGCTGAAGATTAAAGGAAAAGAAAACATAGGAAAAGACGCAGCTGTCAACAGGCTGGAGCTGGATGGACCCACACAGGAGTTCAGCTTAGGAACGCCTCGCATCAGAACCAACTATCAAGAGCCCAGCACCCCCGAGATGCCAGACCTCAGCTCTGTTACTGAGGACATTTGTAAAGTAAGAGCTGCTGGCTGTTTTCTGTTTCCTCGTACGCTGAATTTCATCTTCCTGCTTATTCTGAGTGACTAAATGTTTAAAAGCAACAAAAACAACAATCTGGTAAATTCATCCTCACATCACACATTCCTGACATAATTTAGTCTTTTCTATTGTAGCTCGTGTCCTTGACTCAGATGAAAAAGATGAAGAGTGCACCCATGAACACGCATGTGATACCAGAGGACAACAGACACAGGTAAAACAGAGATGTTCTAGTCTGGATCATAGCAGGCTGCTAGTAGAAATATTCAAGTTATCAAGGACAGACCTGCCAACCTGTACGCATTTTGCGTAGCAAGTACGCAATTTTGCATCTTCATCCTGCCCGCTGCCTCTCTCTCCGTGCTCCGGTCCGCACTCGCTGCTGTTCTGGTGTTTAAAAAGGTAAACTACCTGTGTGCGAGTGTGTGTGTGCGCGCGCGTGTGTCAGCAGACCGGACCGGCCATCTTTTGGTGTGAATGTGAACCGTTACGTGCATGGGCGTCGCACCCGTGGGGGATGTGGGTGTTTTAACACTCACTTTCCTGCAGTTTAGCTAAAAACCATTATCAGTCTGGTGGTTCCTTCGTGTTTCTCTCCCCCCTCCCTCTTCTGTTGATCATTGAAACCCGCACCTTTGCGCACCGGTGTTACTTCAAACATTCTCATCCAGTCCATCGTTGATATGCGTTTCCCCAGCTGCTCTGCACCGCCGAGCGGTAAAACACACGCGCTCATCACAAGCTCGCTCTCAGCGCACTCTGCTCATACCACAGGAGAACTACAGCCTCCTTTAGCTCCAACATCTGATTTGAGCAAATCAACACTTAGAGTAGTCAAATTAATAGTAAAGGTTATGAGCAGTGCACTACCCCCAAATATGCATCATCTCAAAGGTTGCGTGTTGATGTGATTATCTATCTCTTACTCAAGAACAAAAGATAAAATTATCACAAGAACTAAACAAGACGCATTAGACAAAGCTGAAGTTGGTTCTGTTTTTTAGTTTCAGAGTCAGAAAGAGCAATTCCAACCAGTTTACCCAGAGCATCTTTCCTCTGCTCTAATTATAAAACTACTACGCTTAGACTCTTCAAACCTGGACTAGTTTATCTGAACTAATAGTAAATCCTTAAGACAGTCGATGATATTTGAAATGTTAGTTTGATTTGTGAAAGTTCAAAGAAAGCAGATTTCAGCACTTTTTTTTGCATCTACCAGTGAAACTGGAAAAGTTAGAATCTGGTGCAAAAATTGAGACTCATTCCATTCAAAGCCAGATATTTCAGCCTTTATTTATAATTGTGATGATTCTGGCTGCAGCTGATGAAAAACCCACATTCAACATCTCAGACAATCAGAATATTGTGAAAAGGTTCAATATTCTAGACTCAAAGTGTCACACTCTAATCAGCTGATGAATCCAGAACACCTGCAGAGGATTCCTGAGCCTTTAGATGGTCTCTCAGTCTGAGCTGGATTACTGACATAAGTGGACTTTTACACCAGATTCTCATTTTTGAGTTTCACCACATTAGAACTGGCTCTGCTAAAAATTACAATATATTCTTTAAACATTAACTATATTAGATTAGATTAATAACAGTCCTTAAAGAACAGTTTGTGATTGATGAAACCTTTATTTTATTTGTGAGAGTTCAAAAAACGCAGATTTCAGGACTTTATTGCACCTGTCCCACTTTAGGTCTGGTCTAGTGTAAAAACTACAGCACCTAGACTCTTCAGACCTGGATTAGATTATTCTACATTAACAGCAGAATCCATAAATTCCAGGTGGTAATTTGTGAAACCTTTAGTTCAAAGAAGGCCACTTTCTTCATTTTTTTATTATGAGTTTGGATTATCATATTAGTAACATGTTTTTCAGCTCTAGGTTGATGTTTATGAACAGTAAATTTATTTCAAGAGTTCTGATTGGTCACCCATGAAATAAAACATTTTACATTTTATAATTACAGCAGATTAAAGATACTAGTTGGAATTGACCTTTCTGAGTTGGAAACTAAAAAAGGGAACCAACAACAAGTAAAAAAAAATTACCAAATGAATGAGAAAAACTATTACATTCTTGAAAACAAACATATTGCAATATACAAAATAAAGCATTACCATTACATTTTTTTATTAATTTTGATTAAGTAATGAAATGTTAGAGTTGCAAAAGTCCGCGATAAAAAGCTGGACAAGTGGTACTCAAAAAATTTTGACAAGGTTGGCAGGTCTGCAAGGGACTTGTTTTATTTTTAATAGATTTAAAGGTACGTTATGAGTAAAAGCTGTTGGAGGAAGCTACATTTTGAATAAGCACGAGCCTCCAGAATACGTGATGCTTGTTCCAGAGGGTTCAGTTTTATGTTTTGACCTGTTTCTGCCATAATTCCTAACGTAACTCATCTGTGTAACAATAAAAAACACAGCATGCTAGCAGGTATAGCGTGGTGTTTTTATGGTAAAAAAAAATGAGACTCCGTGGCTTCGCTTCCTGTTCAGCTGCTCTGAGCTGAGAACGTGTGATTGATGCACAAAGGAAAGAGACATTTAAAGGGTAGTTTGACGTTCTGTGATTGGATGAGATTTTTCCAGGCTTACGCATTTCAGAGGCAATTCAAATTATTCATTTTTTGACATAACATGTAATTAGCCTTTCGCCGGCCCCGCCCCCAGAACGGCTATTGTCCAATCACACATCATAGCAACCGTTACTATCCGACAACTCCAAACAAAATGATGAAGCTAAGCCTAATTTACTACTAAGCCCTCGATAGTAGTCGTGTCTCCTTCGTTTCCCTTCAGAACCTCCTCATCGAGCTCAGCCAGCAAGCATGAGTGCTCCCCCCGCCCGCGGCTGGGCGGAGGTCCGCCTCCCAGACTATCCAAGACCCTTTTAGATAAGACACACCGTGCCGGCAAATCAGCGTAATATTACCTCAACTGTGTGTCTTATAAACGCACATTAAGCCTTGGCGCAACAGCGGGTGGTGTCATGATCACGTGATGAATTAATGCCGAGCTCCGGCCGGGAACTAAAAATGAAAGTAAACACGGGCATAAAAAGTTACATTTTATAAACAGACTCAGTTGAGATGATCAACTGGAGCGATGCAGAGCGCCGGAAGTGAGCTTTTCTCCGTTAGAGCTGCCTGCAGCTCAGATCATCTGGCAGCTGACATCTGACAGCTCACAGGGACACCGCATCACCGCCACCGCTCCTCGGATCCACGCGTCCCCAGACGCCGGACCTTCTCCCAAACTCCCAACTCCTTGTTCCCTGCTACACTTCGCTCAGCGGAGCCGACACTAATATATCCCTCCACTGCATACTGTAACCCTTTTACCTCGATCTGGATGAAATTGAGGAGGAATTGCTCCAAAAAATGTCGCTGACACGCATCTGTCTACTTCTTTCCATCACGGAAATCTGCGGAGCTGCAGTATTTGATCCACTCATTGTCGGAGTTGGCAACAGTAACTAAGGGGGGCGGGGCTCGGCGAAAGGCTAATTGATTGATTGCCATTACTATGTGAAGAGCATTTCAAACAACATGGTTAAAAAATGCTCCAGAAAAACATCTCATACTGCACCTTCAAGAGTTCACTTTCAAAAGGCCGTCATGCATAAGAACGGGTCTGTTTTTTGAGTTTTTGTCTAATGTTTTGTGTTTATGACTAATGATCATCACATGCAAGAAATCAGCTGTTTTACCATCATCGTTTCTCTGTCTTTTATATCTAATCAGTTGTTTTGTCTTTTCAAGATTATAATTAAAGAATCAGTGATTTAATTTAAGCCCTCCTTTTATTCCTTCAGCTCCGTTCCACGAGCAGAAGGTGTGTCTGCGGTGACGCAGGCCGAGTTCCACACTTTACCAAACTACCTGAGGAGAATGACTCTTAGCAGCCTCAACCAGGCCATCTCCAACATCAACAGATTTATGGAAGAGCATCAAAGTGAGTTCTGTTGTGCACATAGAAACAAAAGCTACTCTTGCACGTCTCAAAGAATTAGAATGTGTTGAAAATGTTAAATATCTCTTGTCTCATGTCACTCGACACTCGAGACTCTCCTGTGTATCGTACTCTGTGGGATTGTCTTTACTGTATAGATATGGATGCTTTTTCACAGTATTGGTGACGTTGTATGTAGCTGGTTTTATCTTTTTGTAGGAAATTAGACTATCTCTTGTATGCAGGTGAAATTCTGTCCAAACAACAAACCCCAGCGCATTAAACATGATACATGGATTTGCAGCTGATCTGAGTTTAGCTGATAAAGATTGAAGATAACGATGGCATCTTTCCTTGTTCTTTGGCGCCCTCTGCAGGAGAAATTAAGGGTTTGACAGAGGAAGAGCTGCGGAGGATCATCGGCATTGGGACCATGTCTCCTGTGTACATCCTCTGTCTAAAGGAGCTCAGTAGGCTGTAACATACGGAGGGCATTTTGGATGCTGATGTTTACAACCTGGCGACCCAAAGTGAACGACTGAGACCAGCAAGCCCAAGAGAATCCCATCTGAACTCAGGGTTAGAGACGTGCTGTTGTTTACAAACAAAGAAGTCTGGTCTGAGGAACCTCACCAGAGACGGGGACAGGGTTTGTATTTCAGCTGTAAATGGTTCTGATGGTTCTATGAATGTGCATCATAATATCCCTTAATATCAAACACTATATGAGCTCTTTAGATGATTAATAGAGGAATTAAAGTAGTAAAGATGAAGTATCTAAAATTAAAGACCAGTGTGATAAATGTGTAAATGATATTTGTGTGTTTTACTTTCACACAGCTCAATTTAGACTGATTTTTGAATAAAAGTTAAAACAAATGCAAATTTGTGGTGAATCATTAAAAATACATTTTAGAAAATTGTTCCTGAATTTTGTAATTATTGAACCATAATTTCTGCCTTTGAATAGAATGCATTTTATGTGGTTGCAGTTTTGTTTTTTATTTTGAAAGGACCCAGTTAATGTTTATTTCTTGACAGTTGTGTGTGTGTGTGTGTGTGTGTGTGTGTGTGTGTGTGTGTGTGTGTGTGTGTGTGTGTTTAACAGCATCAGGCTTTATTAACCTTTTGTTTTGCTGAACACACGATCTACAGCGGAAAATGCTTTTTTAACGTCTTCGGTATAACAGATTCTTATCAGATGAGACCAAACATCAGTTTACAGCAACATTATTAATGAACAGGCCTGTGTTTTATTTGGTTTCTATTCATGTGAGTTTATTATTTTTAAAAGCCAGCCCGGCAGCCTTTATGTGACCAGGTTGGGTTTGTTTATTTTTATTTGGTGAAAATCAGTTTTTAAGAAACAAACAGCCTGTTTTTCTGAGATTTTTTCATGAGTAACCACTTTGATGGTTTAAATATGGGCACAGTCAGCATGACTTTAATGCCTGTATTATTATTTTAATGATCCATGTGCTGCCACCTCGGTGTAGTTTCTGATCTGGTTTGCTTTCAGAGTATTTAATTGTTTTTGACTGGTTGGGTAAAACAATCCTGTGTTCTGCCAGGAGCGACTGGCTGATGAAATACAATCATTAGTTTTAATTTATGAAAGAGAAAAAAGCTCCAGATGAGGCTCCACCTCCAGCGGCTGTGGTCAGAGAGCAGGTAAAAGGAAAGATGCCTCACTCTTGAATTTTTTGGAAAAGTGTTAAAATTCAGCCTGGCGTTGAAATAATCAAACCCTTTACCCTAAGGTTTCGTTAATGTCTACAGTCATGGGAATATTAGTTCAAACTTTTATTTGGAAATGTTTAAAAATCATGATCACATCCAGGTCTTGAGTCTTGATTTCTATACTCTACTGCTAATCCCAAAACTATTAAATTGCATATTAGATACAAATGCTTTTACGTAAGCATGTCAATTGACATGAGAAAGTTGCATTATACCACAAAGGAATTTTATTTTGTCTTATTAGTTTCCTCGTGTATTACTTTGATTAATTTATGTAGCCCCCTAGAGCAGAGCAGAGTTAGAACCAGCCCGCAGGAGTGAATTCACTTTAGAATAAACGATCTTTGGGCTTGGTGCTGACGTGCGTTGGGTCCGTCACGTGACCTGTGGAATGTTAACAATGCAGCGAGTGTCCAACTTAGTGCTGAATTTCTGATCCTGCCTGGAGTCAGGGCAGAAAATGGAGGCTCATTTAACCAGATTTACCCCGCTCCTCTTCTTCCGCTGAGCTCCTATGGTTCGTCTACGCGCTACCCGCACTTCAGAAGACGCCGTTTAACGGAATTTACTCTGTAATCCGGAGTATTCTCGCCACTTCTATCACATGGTGAGTCGGGAGTTACTTTTTCTGGGGAGGGGAGTGGTGGTGCGACTTATTTCCACTACTTTTCGAGGAAAAGCTTCTCTAACAGACGTGTTGTGCCGTAAGGACATTAAAAACCAAACTTTTCCCGCTACCTTGTGTGTTTAAAGCCTGTTCGGGATCAACAGGACTGCCTCTGTGTGGGTTTTTTCTCCCCTCCTGCACAGGAATGTGCTCCTTCCCTCAGCCCCCAGCCCTGCCCGGGGTACAGTGCAGAAGGCCACAGGGCTTTCTGAACATTTTTACCTCCCGGGGGGTCACAGACTAAAGCTATTAACCACACACACATGGGTTTATAACGGTTTTAGGAGCTCGGACTGTGTCAAACGTGGTTCTCTTGTGCTGAAATCAAGTATTTTGTGATCAAAGTACCACTAAAAGTGATCCAGAACTTCTCAGCTAGGAGATGTTTTGATCCCGAAGCTCCGAAAGAATCGTGTTTAAGCCATTTAATACGCTTGAACCACTTTTAAAAATCACCCTTTAATCAACTCTCCAAACCTGTGGAGCTAAACTGTGGTCTTCCACTTTTATTTGGTGTTCATCACATCTGTACACGTGTTTGAGTTGGTGTTATCAGGCAAACCACAGCTGGATCTCAAGGTTGATCCACACCAGCAGTGCAGATGTTCACAGATGTTTTGCGGCAAAGACGTTTACAAAAAGTGTTTTTATTATACAGTGAAATTACAGTTTTATCACAGTTTACATTAGTTTTTGATGTTGATACTTGGCAAGCTAGTAAATGATGCAATCACACTAGAATATAACAGAATATTTACACATTTTAATCAGTTTTTTTTGTAATTTTGCAGTGCATTAGTAACTGGTTAAAGTGACTGAATTAATCAGATTTATCATAAATTTAGCAATATGTTCTGTAAGCAATGCATAATTATTCACATATACCACATTAATATTCATATAACTCGGGACACAGGCCCACAGTAAAGTTAGCAAAACAAAGATTTAGGTCATCATTAAGTAAACACCTTTAGCATCACTTTCTTATGTAAACAACCTCCCTCATCAGGCAGGAAGTGATCAGGCTTAGAGTGTGTCACATCTAAAGAAGTCCTGGTGGAAACGGCCCTTAAAGACCAGGTTCACTGAGAAACTGTTTTTTTTTTACTGTTTTTTATTTTTAAATATGATCAACACTCTAACTTTCACATGCAGGCTAAATGTGAAAATAGTCTTATACCCCCTATTTCCTACATTAGCCACTGATTAAAAAAATAGACGGGGAAACACTCAGATTAGAAAAGCCTGACAGATCTACGTCGCACGGTAAATTAGCATTCATGGACTCACCCACCTTGATTCACGATGGGGAATGCTGTTGTTGGTTTAGCATCCAGGAGAGAGCAGAGAACATCTTGGCTAGCAGAAGCTAACTGTTAGCACTAGCAACTCCACCACACAGCAGAACTCTTTCAGGTTTGTGTTATTTGTGGAGATAAAACATCAACATTGCAGAGCAAACAGAGTCAGTGGTAGAGTCGTGTTGTTGTTAGCCAATCAGAGGAGAGATGTCCACATATCAGGAAGCAAGACTCCAAAACCTGCTGTCTGCAGCATAGATATAAATGTCTATGGTCTGCAGCTCCCCTCTGCTCTGTCTAACTTCTAGTTCCTGAAACAGGAGCACCAGAGCTTTTTTCTGACAACTCATGAGGCATTCATTTCTACTAGAGACCAATTCAAATGTGTTGAAAAAAATGAGTGAACTTGGTCTTTAAACACACGCTCATGATCTAATATCTTGTTTTAAAGGGACACTAGTCAGTTTTGGCTTGTTTTTAGCACCCTCTAGTGTTCGTTGGTGAAACCGAAAGTAAAACTTCTCTCTCCTCGCTGTGCGTTTGTCTTTTCAACACCTTAATCTAACTGCTGTCTCCTCAGCCTTAATTAGTTTCTACGGGAGTTATTCATCACTAAGTTAAACAAATCAGTTGTGTTTATGATCTAAAACATGCAGGAAACATGCTGGAACCAGACTGCACAGCCAGGTAGGTCAAGCTGAAGCCACAGGGGGCGACAGGGGCTAGGTGGCCTTTCATTAACCCTGTAAAGGGTCATTTTAGCACATACTGACTCAAGAAAATTATTTAAAAATATTAAAAAGTTGCAAAGTGTCCCTTTAAAGGTCATATGTAGATTTGTAAAAATAATTTTTGTTTTCTCTGTTTTCAGCGTCTTTGGAATAGTCATGTTCTTTTTTCAGCAAAAGCCCCAAATTGCAAAATAAAAATTTTGGGGTTTTCCCGCTGTCCTGCAGGTTAGATATGATCTTATTGTGCTATTTTATTTTGGCGAGCTACACCTGTTCCTGAGTAATTTGTGTGGGCTGAAACTCCAGAACATGTTCACTCCCAAAGGTTTGACTTGGATACAACATCAGCTTTTCTGGTTAAAGGAGCAGCCGGTTCAGCTCAGGATCATAACTCATTGATAAAATCAAAACGATCGCCTCCTTTATGCCTAGATTGTCTTCATTCAAAACCAAACCTCTGTTCCTAACATCATCACCTAGTGGTCCTTTCAGGGATTGCACAGAGCACTGATTCATGGAGTTGGACAACAAAATAAGTTATTTTTATTCTCCCGTACAACTTATTGCATAAGAAAATAAAAATGCAAGACTTGTCATTAAAAGGAGCAGTGCTCTACAGTATTGTATAAAAATGTTTCCGGTTGACGTTTGAGTGGATATGGGGGTTTTCACTGCCCTGACAAATCCCTAATCCATGTCACAGTCCCTCCATATATAAGATGTTTTTGTTTCATTTTGGGCAGAGCGAGCTGTCCCATGATTCGGTGGTGGTGTTTTACTCCTAGTTGCTCGTGCAATGGAATTCTCATCGTTCCGACGCAGAACTCAAAGCATCACAGGAATGGAGACAACAGATCCCAGAGACGGGGAGTTTTTCTTTTCGGCCTGGCCCAACATTACCCCGCCGCCCAGCTATATTTAAAATAAAAAACGTATTTGTCCAAAGGGACGGAGACGGCCAGGGAGGAGGCGGGTGGGTGTGTCCTCTAGGGCTTTTTGTGTTTGGCTGCAGCTCTGAGCCGTGTGGCTGATATTATAAAAGAGTTACGTCCTCACTAAATGGAATATCTTTATTGTATACAGACTGAACTATTTTACCGTAGAAACCAGAGGTGTCCAATCCCGATCCTCCAGAGCTTCCATCCCTCAGATTTCAGCGGTTTCTGTGCTCAGTGGGCGATTTCCAGGCTTCTCAGAGCTCGATGACCTGCTGAATCAAGTGTGTTGGAGCGGGAAATGACTAAAACATGCTGGATGGGGACCAGGAGTGGAAACCTCTGACATAATTCTGTGGAAATACTCAGTCTGTGTCATTCATTAAAGCACAAACACTAAGAATTGAGTTACTGAACAGTGAAAACATGTCAGTGCCTATCAGTGGTCCTTCCCTCTTCGACGCAGAAATAAACTCTTCTCTTGGATCCTCACGTGAGCCTCTCGACGGGAACATGTGCACATTTTCCACATGTCACCCCAGCTGCTCTGGAGGAGTAACGCTGTCGTGGCAGAATGTGGAGCACGCTCCTCCGGATCAGACTGCCGGCCGGGGGGTGTGAAGCGTCTGATCGGCAGAGGGGCTGATGCGGGGTGGGCCGTGCTGGAGCTGTGTGCTCTCAGAGGGGTGTTCACGGATGACCACACTGCTGAAGTATGCAGCCGCTGCAGCTACGGTCGGGCTTTATGAGCATCGACGTTCCTGAGTTATTCACTGCTGGTTCTGAATTTGACTCCCTGGCTTCCAGGTAATAATAGCCTCAAACTGGTGCCAGGAAGAAGCTGTGACATTTGGTGACCACTGGCAAGATGCTTTAAATTCCTGTTCGTTCTCCTTACATTTCACTGGAATGTTTGAGGGTTTCCCCCTTTTATCTTTTGTTATGATCTCTGTCCCACAGCTTCATCTGCCCTCCAGTCTAAGCTCCACATTCTTGTGGTTAAGATGGATTCTGCTCATTTTGCATTTTTTGTTGAGAAAGGTCAGGTGGTAATGACGAGGTTCTAACCTGATCTTCTCCTCCACAGGAGCAGATTGGCATCATCATGGTTTGGCTCTGCAGGACCCACATGTTCAGCTGCGTTTCCTGGAATAAGCTGGAACCCGAGCCTTGAAAGTCACACCATGGAATGCCTGTAGTATCCCGCTTTGCCTCCCGTCCACTCCGCCAGGAATTAGGAACACAAAGTGAGACACAAACAACTGAGGAGGTCTCCTCCATCGCTGCCTCTGATCTGTTCTCCTGGAGACTATCTAGGTCACACACTTGGAGGGGGTGCTTTTGAGTGTGTAGTTGGGCAAGTGCCACTTCTCCCTGTTAGAGTAGGTGCCTGCTCTGGGCACTCTGGCTATGAGGCCCAAGACTTTCCCAGCCGCCCCGTATGTGGGCAACACGCGGCAGAGGCTTCAGGAGATTAAGGAGGGCCTGAAGCAGCCGGCCAAGCTGGTGAGCCAGGCTCTACTTGGGGGGGGCTCCCGGGCCGAAGGCAGCAGAGGCGCGGACTCCAAGAGCGGGAAAGACACCACCAGCCGGCAGCAGCACCCCCGCCCACCACAGAAGTTCAACAACTACCAGAATGCTCTGCGAGAAATCCGCAGGTCCCTCATGCCCTTCGCCAACGGGTCGGGAGAGGCCGAGGAGGTGAACCGGCAGATGCTGCAGGAGCTCGTCAACGCCGGCTGTGACCAGGTGAGCCGCCGAGTCTAGCTGTTCATGTTAATGAAGATGTGATTGATGGAGACGTCTCTAAACTCTGACAATTGTTAGAGTCTTAGAAGTGACAGGTTGAAGTCACATGTCCAGAAAAACAGAGGAAAGTAACACAGATGCTCTTCGAGAGTCATCCTCCATGTTTTCTCCATGAACCAGTCTGGAGCAGCTGCTGATACGTTTGTTTCTTTATATCCCTGCGTCATCCAGATGCGCAGAAGTAACCTGCTTACTTCAGAACGGATCCACTTCGGACCGTTTTATGTAAAAGAAAACCCAAACCACCTCAGGCTAGCTCGTAAATGTTTCCTGTCTTTGTTCGGTGCTTTTGTCTTTAATTTTTGACAGAGTTGGATTATGATCAGATCTTAAAAATATAAATTTATGTTATCACGTGATTGGTTCTACGTCACATTTCAGTTGAATATCTGAGAGTCTGACTGAGTTTTTGCCATTTTAATGTTCTGTGGTGGCCATCTTCTCACAACAGAGTTTTTCCCTCTGTTGGAGCCACTCTGCCTCCTTCAGTCAGGAATTAGGAAGAAAATAACACCGGAGTACACAATACAAGTCTCTCCTGCCAAGTAGTAACTGGGTTAAATAATAAAAGCTCCAGTGTTGAAATATCAGGTGGATTTCTCAATCGGACTGTTTGGCATTTTTCGCCCTTCATCCCACTTTCAGAATATCCAGCCGATCCTGAAGAGCCAGGAGGTTTCCCATAAGTGGAACCTTTTAGCTGCTGATCATCAGGATTCACTCTCTCTGTTAGGGGACCAGGCATCAACATAAGGACTGATCTTTCATCACCTAAAATGGCTGTTATTGTCTAAAATCGTCGCCACGCGATTCGAGTTCCAGTTCCTACGTGTGGTCTGAACAGCTAAAAGCTCTGAGATCTCCTCAGGATCGTCTCTCTGGGAGCTGAGCTAACGTGTTAGAGTGAAGGGCCCGGGGCACGTTTAGGGCCCAACCAGAGCAGATGATTAAATCACAGATTGTCCTGACAAAAAGCTGTTAGTCCAGTTAAGATCTGGGACATGTGTGGTTTCCAACCCCTGTGATGGAGCGCGGTATGTGAAGAATGCTCCGCTCAAGCCCGTGCACGGTGCTGAGGAGGAGGAGAGCCTCCAAATTGATTTCAGCTTATCACAAAGACCCAGTGTTGTTTGTCAGGCGTTTTCTGATAAAGGGACCTTTGCTCTGTGTCTTGTTTCCACATCTGGAACCATGAGGTGCCATGTTAGAAGATCAGGGGACAACAGCGGTCTTCCTCTACCAGGTTTGTGTCAGTGTAAGCTTTATTTTACCTAACCTTTACAGAAGTTAGGGAAATGCTGCCTACCTCCTAAAAAACTGTCTGAGCGTCAGGGTTTGTTTAAACCAATCTGAAACGCTCGTAGGCTCCACTTCCTGCTGCAGCGGCGACCTCTTTCTGCCACCATTGTGAATGGACCAGAGCAAGGTGGGTCTAGTCAATACAAACAGGAAAAGAATATTCAATGGCAGCAGGGTGGACCAGTTCCTTCTGCTGTAGTCGAGTCTCCACCCAACGTGTCGCCTCTCCTCCACCTCCTCTTCCTCTGTCTCTGGTCCGTCTGTAGGACAGCGCTGCTGGGTGTTTGTCCCTGTAGGCTCAGATATGTCTGGGTTTGTCTCTTCTGACAGCTGATTACAGTTTAATTTTACAACCTTTACAACTCCCCTCGGTCCACCAGGTCAAACCTTACACATGACAGTTTATTAATTTATCTACAGAAAAGGACCAGGGCCACTAAAACGTTTTCTCTGATTTCTGAGATAAAGGTCCGAAATCTTTTTTATCTCTTCTGTAGATATCGACTATATATGAAATTTGCTGTCATTTTTGAAAAACTGCCATTATTTTAAATCATAAGGTTTAAAAATAAAAACCTTTGCAAAATGAGAATGGATATTACTTTCAGTGGGTTGTTGATATTTGTGTAATGATGTAAAAAAAACATACAAACAAAACAATTAGATCTGAAAGTACTACTGGTGTTTTAAGTGCCATTCTGTTCAATGCAAACATGAAAAAAATGTCATGAAAGCTTAAAAAACATCTGAAAAGCCGCTTAAACTTGAATTTTTATTTGATCTGTGTTTAAAAATGAGTTTTTAAATCATTTTTATCCAGAGTAAAGAGTCCAAGCAGCCTCAGGTTGTAGATTCCTAAGCTAGCCTGACCGTCACCAGGAAACGGCTGATGTTGGGCTAATGCTGCGGTTGGTGCACGTCTGACCTCTCACGTGTGCAGGTTTCTGTGTGAGAACTAACCCAAACCCTCTCCACCACTAGACACACGTTACTGAAGTTTATCTCACACACTTTAGTTCCTTTATATGTGGCTTTTTGATTTGTTTTTTCATGGTTCGAGCCCCTGGGGCATTATTATTATTATTATTATTATTATTATTATTACACTGCTCACAAAAATTAAAGGAACACTTTTTTATTGGGCCTGGCATTAAATCAATTAAACCTGTCTGATAATTTTCTGGTTGATTAAGCAGCTGAGGGCATTGTTAATCACTTTCAGCTGTATTGGTGTTCATGGACTTAATGACAGGTGCACTAAAGTGGCAACAATTACAAAACCCTCAAAACAGGACTGGTTTAACATGTGGAGGTCATTTCAAGTTTCTCCCTCTTGATCTTTTTTGGCTGGTTTTCCACTCGTGCTAGTTTTGGCTTGAGTAATTATCTCTACTGGCAGCATGAGGCGATTCCTTAACCCTACAGAAGTTGCACAGGTTGTCCAACTTCTCCAGGATGGCACATCCACACGTGCTGCAGCAAGAAGGTTTAATGTGTCTCCCAGCACAATCTCCAGAACATGGAGGAGATTTCAGGAGACTGGCGGTTATTCTCGGAGAGCTGGACAGGGCCGTAGAAGGTCCACAACCCATCAGCAGGACCGATACCTGCTCCTTTGTGCAAGGCGGAACAGGCTGAGCACTGCTCGTGCCCTACAGAATGACCTCCAGAGGGCCACTGGTGTGAATGTCTCTACCCAAACAATCAGGAACAGACTTCATGAAGATGGCCTGAGGGCCCGACGTCCTGTAGTGGGCCCTTTGCTCACTGCCCAGCACCGTAGAGCTCGACTGGCAAGAACACCAGAATTGGCAAGTCCACCACTGGATTTCACGATCCCCTGACTTAAACCCAATAGAACATCTGTGGGACATTATGTTTCGGTCCATTAGGCGGCGCCAGGTTGCTCCTCAGACTGTACAAGAGTTCAGGGATGCCCTCACACAGATCTGGGAGGAAATGCCACAAGACACCATCCGTTGTCTCATTAGGAGCATGCCCCGACGTTGTCAAGCATGCACACAAGCTCGTGGGGGCCGCACAAGATACTGAAAAGCATTTTGAGTTGAAGAAATTAAGTTTTTGAAATAATGGACTAGCCTGCCACATCTTCATTTCACTCTGATTTTAGGGTGTCTACACAATTGAGCCCTCTGTAGGCTGAAAACTTTTATTTCCATTAAAAGACTTGGCATCCTTTTGTTCCTAAGACATTGCCCTGTCGTTATTTGTATAGATATCCAGCTTCATATTGAGATCTGATGTATCTAATGTGTTTCTTTAAAGTGTTCCTTTAATTTTTGTGAGCAGTGTATTATTATTATCATACTGTATCCTCAAACAGCCCGAGTCTGTCTTCACCATCTTGAAACACTTTTACTTTTCCGGCCTGACTCTTATCAGCTCTCCTTGTCTTCCTCATCTTTATGCTTCTCCAGCTGCAGAACACATACCAGTGTGGCTTGTTGCATAATATATATATATATTTTTTTTTTTTTTTTTTTGAAGGAGGAAATGTTTTTGAGGGGTGGGGGTGGCATGCCAGGCAATGAGATGACAAGAAAAGGAAGAGGCTGGAGGGGGCTGCTCTATCTGCTCATTTTTTTCATCTAAGCAGTTTTTGTGGACCTTTTTCTGCAAGTCTAAGCATAATGAGACTGTGAACATGTGAGAGGAGATTACGATATTTAATGTAAGGAGGTCAACAGGCTAGATATGTGGGTGGTATTCTGGGCTCATCCTGTAATAACTTAATCATCCCTGTGCACATGTCTGATTCTCTGAAGAAAAGGGTGAAGACTGTATGATACTGACAAGTCTCATCTGCACTACATGTGGTTTTGATTTCCTGGGTCCAGAACTGGAATGTGTTCTAGAACTGGGTCAATAATGTGGCGAAAATCAAAAACACTCCTGCTAATGTTTTCCATCCTAGTGTGAAGACAAAGAGTGAGTGTAACTCAGCCTGATCTCAGCCTGTTGCTTATGTCTGTCAGTGTAGATGCTAAGGCTGCTTATTATGGGCTAGCTCAGCCTTCAGACCATTATGACAAGAGTGCAAATGTGGCCTGGATACTTTCAACTGAGAGGCAGAAAGCCTGGCCAGATTGCAAATAGCTTGAATTCCTGCTTCCTGCATTAAGGAATGTGAGCGAGGAACATCTGTTGACATGGCAACTGGGGTCAGTGGACCCACCTCCTGACAGCAAACACACACACAAAACAGAGAGCAACTTTGATTCTGGATCTAGATCTCTAACTCAGAGCTGACTTATGCAAGATTAGGTATTTATCAACTGCTTCCGAAAGGTGTGTGTGCGTGCGTGCGTGCGTGCGTGCGTGCGTGTGTGTGTTTAACACATCTCTTGATCTACTGGATGAATTTTAATAAAACTTGTGAGCATCTACAGCTAATTGAAAGCAACACTAAATATGTTTCCCGCTTCTTCCTCCTACTGGTTGAAAGCAGAATTACAACTGTTGCAAACAACCCTGCTGACGCCTGTTGTAGCTAACGCTAACAACGAGATAATGCTAACATGAGCCAACTGATACTAAATAAGCCACGAAGTAAAAGGATCCACACTGTTGGACAAAAAATATTATTACTTACAAGTCCAGTAGCAACAAAGCCAGGTCACCATCAGCCCGTGAAATCGTAGCCTCTTTCGGGTCCCTCAGAGGCGTGTGAGCTACACAGTAAACAGCTATTGACGTAAAGCAAGTAGAGACCTCCCACTAGTGTTCCTACCCGAACCACAAAACTGTTAAGTGCAGTTTCTGGTCAGCAGAGGGCAGCAGAGTGCTATGTAAAGTTGTTCTAGTTTATGGCTGAAGAACCACTGAAACCATGTTGAAAGCAATAATTTTAAAGTGCTTGAAATAGGGGTAGACTGATATATTAGTCGGCCGATATATCGGGCCGTTATTTACCGTTTTTTATACATTGGCCGATATTTGTCCTTAGTAAAGCTGATTTAAAGTCAGGCACATCATCAGGCAGCCCCAGTCCTGTTGCAGAATTAATTTAAATGTATTTTTACATTCACTAATAACATTTGTATAATAAATACTCTAACTTTTTTTAGGTGTCTGACTTTAACACTGAGCAGTGTACAAAGTTAAGATTTAACAGTTAGTTAAATTCAGAGTTCAAACACTGATTCAGATTCAGAAATGCTGTGCATCAACTGATGTTATTAGTGACATTTTAGCATGAAAATAAGGTGGAAAACGCCTAGATATCGGCCATGGAAATCGGCCCATAAAAATCTGCAGTACATATCGGCCATCGGCTGACCATGTCTCCTACATATCGGCATCGGCAAAAGAAAAACCAATATCGGTTGACCTCTAGTTAGAAATTATTAACTTTAATGTTTGGAGACAGCTGCCACTATCAGACCATCTTAGCACTGGCTATCACCCAGCTCAGTTATGCAGATATGAGCTAAAATGTGCATATTATTGCACATAATTATATTTCCTTTTGGTGCAAATTAAGTAATCAAAGGTGCGGAGACCTATTAGAAAGGGTCTGCTGTGCTGTTTAAAGCTGGTTTACTATCCTACATGTAAAATGTCTCAACTGAAAAGTGGTTATTTGTGTTTACAGAACTGATTAGTTGTGATCTGCAGTGGAAATGAAACGCCTCCACCAGAGAACAGTTCATCATCAAAACAGCTAATGCACGAGTCGCCACCTCATAAGCCTTACGTGGAAGGGGTGGGGCCTAAAACCCTTGGGGGGGGGGTGTTTTGTTTTGACTTTAACTTCCAGCTGTTTCCATTGGTTCTGATGTACAGCATGTTGTATATTCAGAGTCGTTTTTGACACGCTGCAGCTGATGTCATCAGCTTCTAATAAGTTTGTGTTTTTCAGGCTTTATTCAACAAAATCTGCCTGAGTAATCAATGCAACATTTCATCTCTTGTTCCCAGGTTTGGGCTTTCAGAGGAACAACTTTCCTTTAGTGATCTATAATCTACTATATCCAGTGTTGGGAGTAACGAGTTACAAAAGTAATTAATTACTGTAATGCATTGCTTTTTGCTGTAACATGGTAATGTAAGGCATTACAGAAAAAAAACAGTAATATTTTACTTGGTACAATGTCAGTAACGCACACATTACAACGCATTTTTAACCAGGAATCAATTAGTGAGTTTTCTTCAGGGTTCTAATTACGGGGGAGCCTGAATAAAGGTCCAGTTTCGATATGACATTATTTATATGAACTCCAGTGCACCAGGGCGTCTTTAGACCAGAGAGGAGAGAGACCGCTGATCGGATGCGCTCCAGCTGCGCGCACCGTGCCCACAGTAACATTCTCAAAGTCACGCCACCAAAAAAAAAAAAAAACATTTAACACGCGATCGTTCATGTCCGCTTTCTGGCGCTTTCTCTTTTATTCATGCCTGACGTGCGCTGCCTCAGCGGAGCTCATCTGTGCCCAGGTGACATCACCACACCTGCGGCGTGCAGCGCACATTTCGCTATTTTCTGGATGCACATTTTGCGGTGCATCCAGAACTTCTTAGTTCAAAAGTAGGCTAGCTCATTATGTGAAAAAGTAGGAAATCCAGGAATCAGTTTTTCTGGAGAATTGAGAGGAGATACAAGATAAGAGACAGACAGGAAAATAGTCAAATAAAAAACGAGAAAACTAAATAAAGTTCTTGAAAAGGAAAAAGTATGTAGATTTTTATCCACTACAGATGTTTAACAATATAAAGCAATAATTTATAAGCATGTAATATTTATTTATTTGATAAAATTCAGATCACTTTCAAAACGCAAGTCCGCACCCAGGGCCGTATTCAGGCATTTGGGGACCAAAGCAAAATACAGGGTGGAGCCACCCCCTTCCCCCCACACACGTTTACACGCTCAGTTAATATAAGATGGCAGCATGTTAAGCGTACAATTTGTTGTTGCATTTATTTCATACAAATTCATTTTCTGGGGGTCCTGGCCAGCTTTGGGCACTTTCATGCCCAGGGGCAATCATCCTCCAGCCCTGATGGAGGTGATCAGAAGGACCTGCAGAGCAAAATAAAACACTCTCCAGATGGGCATACACCCGTTACATTAAGTTTGAGATAAATAAGGATATGAAGAACATTGTAGTCAAATGCACTTTGTGTGCTACACCTAAAGAACTGTTATTATATCTGACTGTTTTAACCACAACCCCTAGCCCAGTTAGATACCACATCACTTTGCTGAAAAGACACAGACACTAGTCAGTGTCTTGATGCAATCTGCTGGGTTCCTTATACAGGAAACCTTTTTACTGATTGGCTTAATGAACTGAACTGTATTGGAATGTTTACTTTGTGAAGAACCTTGAGACGATTCTTGTCGTGATTTGGCGCTATAGAAATAAACTGAATTGAACTGAATCACCTTCCACTGGATGTGTGATGAGCTACTTGAGCGTCATGACCTACATTTAGATTCCTAAATCCATATTATTTTGGTGAAAGTAACTTAAAGTAATGCAAAAGTAATGTAATGCCTTACATTTTAAAATGAGTAATATCATAATGTAACAAATTACTTTAAAATGTGAGTAACAAGTAATAAATAATGCATTACAGTTTTGAAGTAACTTGCCCAACACTGACTATATCTAATACAGACTGGTGAGATCATTTAATACAGGCAGAGCTCAAACTGGACAGGTTCAGAGTAAACGAGGACAGGAGACTGAAGAGAAAAGGACAAAATGTGGCTCTGGCAGCTAGCGCTCTCCTTGGGCTACACAGGAATGTAACAGACACACACAGACGTGTACGCACAGGAAGCGGAGTATAAACAGTGTGTGTGGGGGGGGGGTGTTTTGGCCTCAGAGACTTAAAGGTACAAGCCATAGAAATGGACACAAAGACACAGAAGGTCCATGTCTTCGTTGTTTCCTGGTATCAGAGCTACGGTGCTATGTGGGTCAGCTGTAAACCAACGTCTGATGGATTGAGCCCTTTGCTGACAAACACAAGGTGCCAGTCTGAGAAACAGCAGTCGGCTCAGAAAACCACTCCTCAGGGACAAATCGTCTCCCGCCAGCTGTAGCTTCCTTGTCCTGCACAAACGGAGGACAGATTTGTTAGATAACATTGTGGCCACATGTGGTTTGTTACAAGGAGAATATAATACAGGAGAATAAAGCATGTCCAAAGTGCGGCCCGGGGGCCATTTGTGTCCTTCTGAATGATTTTGTGCACCCCCCCCCCCCCCACCCCCCCACCCCCACTTGCATTTCTAGATTGTTGGGATTTTGTCTCCAAAACCTTTAGATGTAGATCAGCTCTTTTTAAGAGTTTAATATTCAATTTTATTGATCTGAGGCTGTTTTTGAGCAGTAGAAATAAAAAAAAAATAACCATAAAATAATTGATGCATTTCTTTAAATGAAGCAAATACATTTTTGGGGAGTTTTAATTTGACTATTTTGGTCCTTTTCTTGTCCAGTTTTGACACCCCAGATCAAAAGCATCATTTGGTTTAAATAATTTAGCCCATAAGCAGGTTTTATAGGTTTTCTTATCATTAATCATGGGTCTCTGGTCTCCCTATGAATCCTGGGATATCACCTGTAGTAGATGGGGGGGTTGGGATGGGCAGCAGGAGCGTCCCGAGTGTCTCGCAGACTGCAGCAAAGCCGAGGTCTGGGTTGAAATGTCAGGACAGTGAGGTCATAAGCCATCGGAGAGGATTTCCTCCTCTAGGTGTGGTCGCATAGTTCATGCTGTTTGTCTTGTTTTCTGGTGTTTTTTGTTTACCGCCATGACAAAAACATGAAGTTCACAGAGCTGAATGCAGCTGGAATTTCAAATATGTCCTCAAAAATGTATGAAGACAACAGAAAACATGCCTTTCAACATGTTTAGATTTAAGAGCAGTCAATTCTGAGTATTGTGTAATGTTATATATTAGATTCAGAAGGGATATAAAACAGCATCTACCTGCATGTGGAGACCTTAGCTGGTTTTAACTGAGCATCTGTCTGTTGAGGGAGCTGTAACTGAGCAGATGAAGATTTGTGCTGCTGCTCCTTCAGGTGTCATTTAAGTGAAAATATCACCATATTAAAGCACCTTTGGTTGGTTTTTCTGAGTGTTTAGATCTACATAAATCACCCATGTCTAAAGTCTTGTGATCGTTCACCTCATTGATAGTTTTGTTAGCCGACATTAGTCATTTGTTGGCTTTAGGACTTCAGCGTGTTTGTGTTTTTTTAGGAAATGGCGGTGCGAGCACTGAAGCAGACAGGCAGCAGGAATATTGAAGCAGCCTTGGAGTACATCAGTAAAATGGGTTACCTCGACCCTCACAATGAGCTCATTGTTCGTGTCATTAAACAGACGTCACCAGGTATGAACCCAGCTGAAGTCTTTTATTACTAGTTACAGCTTATAGTGGATGATAAGAGTACCTTTTTGTTAAGCATTAAATCTGTGACCCCCCCTTCCATGTTGCAGGTAAAGCTGGGATGCAAAATACAATGGACCACCGGCCCACCTTAGAGGTTCCAGGTGAGGCGGGTGCAATGCCTCCTTATCACCAGATGGGGACTCCCATGTACGACGGGGCAGCGGGTTATGGCCCTGAGGGGGAGATGACCAGGCCTTACATGGGTGCTCCCCCTGTTATGAACTACATGATGTCCCCGTCCAGTGCAGCTCAGGGCCCTGCAATGGGGAACCCAATGGGTCGGCCTCCTAGCATGGGCAGCTATCCATCTGTTATGCCCTCCCAAGGCAACCCAGGCAGCACCATGTACCCCCCAGGGGCTCAGCAGAAGGGCTACCCTGGCAGCATGGAGCAGCACGGACCCATGATGAGTTACAATGTCCCGGGCCAGCCTTTGCAGCTCCAACCACAGCCACCAGGGGGCCCTGTCCCAGGGCCACACTATGAATATGGCCATCCCAGGCAGCACATGATGGAGCCTGCAAGCTATGGAGTCAAGAGGACTCCTTCTTTCCAGAAAAAGATGCAGCCACCATCGATGGCCCCCCCAGACAACTACATCAACATGCAGGGGAAAGGGGGAATGGGTCATAATGGGCCAGGGGGAGTAGCAGGTGGATACCCCGCTAACATGTACCTTTCTCCTCACTCCCACCCCCGACAAGCCAGCCCCACATCCCATCCAGTCCATATGATGTCCCGCTCCCCAGGTGGGGTGGCAGCTTTGGGCCCTGACTTCTCAGATCTGGCCCAGATAACCCCCTCCAGGGCCAGCCTCAACTTAGACTTGTATGACCATTGGGGGGGCCCTCCAGGCCCTGAAGGAGCCCCTCCATCCAGGCAAGCCCAGCCCCAGGGCCCGTTCAGAGGGGAGGTGCGAGTTCCCAGCAGGACAAACTCCTTCAACAATCGTTCTGCAGGTCCAAACGTTGTCCGACCCACAATGGCTGCACCCCCCACTGCTGGGAAACAGGACACCTCACTGGGCCCTCCAAACACCATCACAGCTGTAACCTCCCCACCTATCCAGCAGCCTGTCAAGAGCATCCGTGTAATGAGACCAGAGCCCAAGACTGCTGTGGGACCATGTCACCCTGCCTGGATGACTGCTCAAGCCCAGGATGCAGCAGAACCTCTGGCCTACATGCCGGAGGAGACTTACCAACTAGAACCTGCACAAGAGCCACGCTGCCCCCCTCCACCTTACCCCAAAAATCTGCTCATGTCTGGAGCAGCTGGAGAGCCTGGGGTTATGGAGGGAGCAATTTGTGGTGCACAAGACCTGAGCAGTCCCGCTACCAGAAGCACACACAGCGGCAGCGGGGGGAGTGGCAAGGCCGAGGACGGCCAGCAGGTCAAAGAGAAGACAAAGATCAGCAAGGGAGAGAAGACGGTGAAGGACAAGAAGCAGATCCAGACGTCCCCTGTGCCTGTGAGAAAGAACGGGCGGGATGAAGAAAAGAGAGAGTCCCGCATCAAATCCTACTCCCCCTTCGCCTTCAAATTTTACATGGAGCAGCACATAGAGAACGTGATGAAGACCTACCAGCAGAAGCTCAACCGCAGGCTTCAGCTGGAGCAAGAGATGTCCAAGGTAAGACAACAGAGCTTATTGCACATTTTAAACCAGTTCAGCCGTGTTTTTGTGATAAAACGATAAACCCGGGTCAGACCACCGGGTTCAGCTTGAGTGTCGATCTTCACCCTCCTCTTCTCTGCCCAGGCTGGCCTGTCGGAGGCAGAGCAGGAACAGATGAGGAAGATGCTGAACCAGAAAGAGTCCAACTACAACAGGCTGCGCCGTGCCAAGATGGACAAGTCCATGTTTGTTAAAATCAAGACTCTGGGTATTGGTGCTTTTGGTGAAGTGTGCCTCACACGTAAAGTAGACACTGGTGCACTTTATGCCATGAAAACACTGCGCAAGAAAGATGTCCTCAACCGCAACCAGGTGATTTATTACGCATTTATTCCATGTAGTTTTGCTACATTTGGTGATGGTTTGATGGAGAAGTCCTAACGAGTGTTTCTGGTGCAGGTGGCCCACGTGAAGGCCGAGCGCGACATCCTGGCAGAGGCAGATAACGAGTGGGTGGTGCGTCTCTACTACTCGTTCCAGGACAGAGACAGCCTGTACTTCGTGATGGACTACATCCCCGGAGGAGACATGATGAGCCTGCTCATCCGGATGGGGGTGTTCCCTGAGCCTCTGGCACGCTTCTATGTGGCCGAGCTGACGCTGGCCATCGAGAGTGTCCACAAGATGGGCTTCATCCACCGCGACATCAAGCCCGACAACATCCTCATTGACCTGGACGGGCACATCAAGCTGACTGATTTTGGTCTCTGCACAGGCTTCCGCTGGACGCACAACTCCAAGTACTACCAGAAAGGTCAGGCAGCCAGTGAGAGAGTGAGATTTGGTTTAGTTTAAATGAGCACGCAGGTACAATGAAGCTACCGACTCTAGATGGCTTTCTGCTGCTGAGAAATGTTTCTAAGTTTGTGTCCAAACCAGATGATGCTGAACGGTTGTTTCTACTCTTTTGTCCTCAAGGGAGTCACGTAAGACAGGACAGCATGGAGCCCAGTGACTTTTGGGACGACGTCTCTAACTGTCGCTGCGGCGACCGGCTGATGACTCTGGAGCAGCACGCCAACCGCCTTCATCAGCGCTGCCTGGCTCACTCACTGGTGGGAACACCTAATTACATCGCACCTGAGGTTCTGCTGCGCAAAGGTCGGTCTGAAGGCAGGAAGGACATGTTTAAAATAATGTCATGTCTCAACTGGCTGGAACATGATACCAAGTCTTGCTGGTTTATTCAGTCATATTTAGTGGCAGGATGATAAGAGAAGTGCTCTTTATGGTCTCACGTGTCCTGTTGTGTGTGTTTTGTGTAGGTTACACTCAGTTGTGTGACTGGTGGAGTGTGGGAGTGATCCTTTTTGAGATGTTGGTGGGACAGCCACCCTTCCTCGCCCCAACGCCTACAGAGACTCAGATTAAGGTTGGTGGAAAAGGGAAAAACATCTTTTTTTATGTGATAATCTAATTATTGAAGCCATATCCATTCAGTAACTTCAGTTGAGAGAGCAACTCATACCAGACGATGTCTTGGCAATGTAGCAACCCTCAGCATCAGCTACTGTCTTCATGGGTGATTATCAACAGTCCTGCAGCCAGCTGTCTGGATCTGTAGTATAAAGTCTGTATATCTGCCGTTGATGCAACCAGCCCTTAATCTAGTTTCATCTAACGTCCCAGAGACTCATATTACAGTTAAACCAAGATGATGTTATTAAACTTTTAAAATAAACCACACGTTTGACAATAGTTCCTGGTAAGATGGTCAGGATATCTCCTCCATTTCCCTCCCAGTGATTTTGTCTCATTGTCCTCTTTGAGGATGAAATGCTTGAAAATTTTAGCTCAGTGTTTGTTCTGGACTTGTCTGTCTGCAGGTCATCAACTGGGAAAGCACACTACAGGTGCCTCCACAGGTCAAACTGAGCCCAGAGGCTGTGGACATCATCGGTCACCTCTGCTGTTCTGCAGAAGACCGCCTGGGTGCCAACGGTGCTGGAGAGATAAAGGCCCACCCCTTCTTTGCTGAGATGGACTTCTCCAGTAATCTGCGGCAACAACTGGCACCTTACCGTCCCAAGATCGCCCACCCGATGGACACGTCTAACTTTGACCCGGTGGAGGAGGAAGGAGGCCCAGGAGCATGGAGCGACAGCGGGGACAGCACCCGAGCCTTGGACATACTCTGCTCGCCGCACGGGAAGCACCCGGAGCACGCCTTCTACGAATTCACCTTCCGCAGGTTCTTTGATGACAATGGCTGCCCATTCCGCTACCCAAAACCCCTTGAGGCTCACGAGGTGTCGCCAGGCTTCAGCGGAGCAGCCAGCATGGGCCCAGAGGAGGAGGACGAAGAGGGTCTGGAAGAGGAGGAGGAAGAGGAAGATGAAGAGGAGGAGGGAGAGCAGGGGGAGGGATGTGAGCCGGTGTACGTTTAGAGCTTTACCGTGACAGCTTGTGTTTAATGCTGCTCCTCCCCTCCTCTCAGGTGTGTGTGTGTGTGTGTGTGTGTGTGTGTGTGTGTGTGTGTGTGTGTGTGTGTGTGTGTGTCACATACCTGGAATGTGGAATTGTAAAGTAAAGTAGCAGGATGGATGACATCACCACCTTGTGGAGTTTGTAGTGCACTCCACATGAACAGCATAACTCTTGTGATCCGGGACCAAGAAACGAGCTTCTGCATGTGACCAACTGGGAGAGGAGGAGGCTGATCCAGGATCAGTTGGTTAACAGTATTGGAGCTGCATGGATGTCTGGGTTCAAATGTAAGGACTGGCTCTGGTTCTTCCAGCAGTTTCTCGTCCCATTCCTTCCAACTGTGGGTCTTATGGATGAATGAAACACCTCCTCAGCAACCTGGACCGGGAGCTACGTCCTGTTCTACCTGAGCTGCTTTACTCTTTAGTATGGGACACAGCAGTGGGAGGAGTGGAACCAGTTTACCTGTTGATTGTGCCTGTTTCACAGCTACTGCAAAATAAGCTAAAAAGACATAAACTCACATGCCTGCCTGAACGGTATCACCCACGCTGAGTGATAAAAGGCAGAGTTAGATTTCATGCTGGTGTCTGTTACACACATTTAGTTCACTTTTAACCAGTGCTGACTTTGGATTTGGCTAAAAAAAAATTGAGACAGACTTTATATTTGACAGATCAGTGACTTGTTGCATCACAACATTTATGCTTTTGCTCTTAAATAATCCATTTTGTTTACTTTGTGATTCTTTACTCTTTCGAAGTGAAAGAACTGAGAACTCGAGGAATTGGAGCCAGAGCTGTGCAGGCCTGAGCCTGTCGGGGTGGATGATGCTTCAGCTTGAAATCTAACCACATGCACGCGTGCACTCACACACACACACACACACACATACATATATATAATTGCAAATATTCACCAAGATGCACAATTGTACAGCTACTTTGCAAAGATCAGTCCTGCAGCTTAACCTGTTTCCTGTACAGAGGCAGCCATGGAAACTAAGCAGCTTGTCCTTACAGCTGCCAAACGTGACGGTGACTAAGTGCAATACAAAAACTACATTATGTGTGTATAGAGTTCTAAACACATTGTATCCCTCTGAAAGTTTAGATCCGAAATGTACATTTATGGTTTATATGTGTGTGTTTAATTTCAGTTACAACATGCTGCTTGTTATTGTGGTTAATATTATTTACATATTTGCTATTAGCTGCATTCTTTTGTTGTGGTCTAAAGAAACATTGGCTGAAGTGTGCTTGTGTGCCTAAGTGACTGTTGTGTGTGTTACGAAGGAGACGACTGGTGATGATGATGATGATGATGATGTGAGGTGGGTTCCTGGGCTTCTGCAGCCGGGCTGGCCCTGACTGTTGAAGCCAGGAGCCATGTCTGGTTTTACAGAGAGAGAGAGGCAGGTTGGCTTCTAGAAATGTTAATGGGGGCATGAATAGCTTTCTCTATTATACAAAGCTTCTAAAGGTTTAACAAAGAGTTTGGTGCGTTCTCTTTTATTTATCCAAAATGACCACAAATGCGTTTTGAGTCTTTATTTTTACTACAGAGGTGTGCCATGTTCTGTCTGAGCATCTCAGATGCTAACATCTTTTCATTTTTATGCTTCTTGACAATCAAACAGTAACTTTTTTTTGTTGTTATGAAATAATATCCAACTGTTCCAGCAGTATTCTGAATTTCACTTGTGGTTTAGAATGAGTCGGTTCTCTGAGTGATGCTCTGGCTGGTGTGTGGTGACAATTTTGCTTGACAATGTTTTTATTTTTTTATAAATGTGTGTTTTATATAATGCAGCACAATCTTAAAAGATGATTTCCGTCTTTCCATCCCTTTTCCACAGACTTCTTCCTTTTATCTGATGTGAGGAGGCTGACGGAGCAAGCTCAGTTTTTCATTCACACGCTGTTTACATACAACACTCATTCCTCTCGTTCTCCTCAGTTACTAATTAGTCAGCAAGTAGAAATGGATGAAGCAGAATGTGTGCAGAAAGCAAACCGGGCTGTAAAATCCACTGATGATTGGTAGTTTTCACACTTTAGGGCTCTGGTGGAAACACATGCAGATGTTTTAAAACCCTTTCTTTGTTGCTTTGTTCACATTTAAAGAGCTGCATAGTGAACTGAATATTGCTTTTTCATGATGGAGAAGCAGATTAGTTGCATGGCTACATGAGAACCCAGTGTAAACTCATTGTGACGCAACAAATTTACAGCGGTAGTCTTTATTAAACTGTGGTTTAAACTGGACTGAAGCCAATGTTCTGCATGTAAACATAGCAGCTAGCAAACAAAGAGATCTTCTACAAACCAATCAAGAGCATCATCACCAAGAGGCTGGCGCTGCTCCGTCACTCCTACACATCACGTTTGTCTTTCACTCTGTCTGGACGTCTTATCAGTTTCTCCTCCTGCTTCTCTTATGCTGCTTTCTGATCCACAACGATGAAGACAGTCTTCCCCGTAGGGGGGAAATATCTCCTCTTTGCAGAGTGTGTGTGCGTGCCACATTTTGTGTGGGGTGTTTCCAGATGTGCTTTCTGTTTCTAAAGTTGGAGAATGACAATCTTTGATTTGTTTGTCTTGATTTCCTGGTGTGACTTATTTGTATATCATCATTTTGTACTTTTACTCCACAGAGCTTTTGGTTTCCTCCTCGGTGTGTGATACAGTTCTGTTACTCAAGTTTATATTTAATACAGATATACATATTTTTTGTATCTTTTCCTTTTTTCAGTTTCACTAATGGTAAAAATCCATGAATACACAGTATTATATATGTAATTTCAACAGGTATCTCTCTTTTTTACATTATGTATGAACAGAGAAATTGTATAAATGCTTTCATTGGCCTGTTGTGTGTAAAATGTATGTATAAATTAAATTAACCAACTCTGACTTGTGTGCATTTATATGAAAAAGCATCACAATGAAGCTCTTTCTTTAAGACGTATCACCCAAAAAGTTGAGCTTAAAAATATTTGTTATAAACTGATCATAAAATATTCACAAATACTTACTTAAAACTTTCACAGCTAACAATTTGTACCAAACAGGCATGGGTCTTCATTTTATAACAAACAGAAAGAGACAATCATTTTCTGAAGTATTCTATTTTAAATATTTTATTGTACTTATGTGATTTAATCTTTTTTTTTTTTTTGAGCACTGATAAAATTCTGAAATGGTAACAAAACTCTTCTGTTCATGATAAAGTCGTTTTATTGACGTTCTGCTTTATGAGCGAGGGGGTGTTACAAAAAACTCCGCTAAGTATTCATGTTGATCAACAGATATTTTGCCGAAAAAAGTACCCCTGCCATGGGAAGCGCCTTTATACTCGTATGTAAATAATTTCATTATAACAAATGTGTAATAGATGTTTTATTGGTAAAGCAGGGTGCCAGGAGATGTGTACCCCTTGATATTCAAGAAAGTTTCAGACACGATCAATGAGAGGTGTCCCTGCTCATATTTTGAAACATATTCATCAAAGTAAGTAGATAAATGTATTTAATACTGATCCACAAAGCGAAAACTGCCTCTAAATGACTTTTCCCGCGCCTAGAGGGGAGTTTTTGTTGGTGATGGTGCCTTTTCCGGCACAACACCAGGGTGGTCAGATCACGTGATCAGAGCGCGTGGCGCGTCATTGGAAAGGGACGATGATGGCGGCGCTCGGTGCACCAGAAGTAATCACACAACTGGAAAATGCTGCTAAAGTTTTAATGGTGAGAAATTCCTGCCTGTTTTACAGCCACGGCGGGGACGCTGCACAAATTTTAACCTTGTTTCTGGTGGAGTTTGGCGGTTAGGGATTCTCTGGGTGTTTAGTTATAATCGTTTTCATGTTAGTAACGGCTGTGAGCGATGTGTGGCGCAGCGCCTCGCTTGGCTCCATCCCGAAAGAGAAAAAAAACAACAAAAAATTCCGCTTTAGTCCTCCAGTTTCAACAGTTCTGTGTTTACCTTCATGTTTTATTCCTCCTTTACATTTAGCCCACGTCTGGACGTTTTTAAAAACAGAATGTCGCTTGGTTTTTCAGAAAGTTCAGCCGTTGGTCTGCGTTTTTGCGGTTAAATCAAGTTTTCTAGACTCGTCTCCATATAAACTCATCGGTTTTTGGGTTTACTCTGGTTTGTAGCTTTAGATCATCACATCCTTTACTTCATGTTAACCTCATTACCTCCCTAACAGTCCCTCCGCTGGAGCAAACTAGACCCTTCAAACCGGCCCAGAGCAGGTAGCTAACCATGTGTGGGATGATGTAGCTCTTCCATCATCTTGATGCTGGTTTTAAACTAAAACTGAACACTCTCATTATGATATAATGAGATAAGCTGCTTTTGTTGTTTGTCGTAGAAAGATGAGCTTCTGTTTAATTCAAGTGAAACAACTGTCTTAACATTTAGTCCAACTCATCAGTGAGATTTAGTTTAATCTGTATAAAACATAATGCTAGAAACAGGTATGTGTGAGGTGTATTCTCTAGATGCACTTTCTACTCCCCTTTGAGGACATTCTCATCACGTTATCCCTTAGATCAGTGATTATTACAATGCTTTTATTTATTGCAGCTGTCAGTTTTCCAGTAGATCTATACTTGATGAATCAACACAAATAAATACAATTTAGTTGATCTCCTTTGAGAGAAAATGCAGTTATATGGGGCATTTCCCTCATATGGTTTACCTGGGTGATGCTAAATGTTTTGCACAGTCAGAATACATCACTAGTAGGTGGTTGATTTGAGGTGCGTAACACAGTCATCCCCTCTGTTGAGTCACTATATCAGAGAGGATGTGGAAGACCTCGTCAATATTAGCCTTAACGACTGCAATACCTGTTGAAAAAAACAGCATATGTTGTGTTTTGGATGCCTGGATGCTGGTCCAGCGTGCAATGCTAGTCTGGCATGGGATGCTGATGATTGGATGCTAGACCAGCATCCCATCCTGGACCAGCATCCCCATCCTGGACCAGCATCGTATGCTGGTCCACCAGCTAAACCAGCACCAAAACACAACTTATGCTGGTCTATGCTGTTTTTTTCAGCAGGGATTCCACTGTAGATCCACACCAGGTCTTGGTGAGGTCCTAAAATATTCTAAAATCAACTTTTTATAATGTTTGTGATTTTGGGCTGCATAATTGAGCAGAGGATAACACTTTTGTCTCGCAGCAAGAAGGTCCAAACCCCAGCTGCTGCCATTCTGTGGAGAGTTAGTATATTCTCCTAGCCATTCCTCTATATGTCTATATATATGTACGACATGCAGAGCAAGATCATTTTGCTTCAGCAACAGACGGTCTAGATTTCTAAGCTAATATTCTCCCTAAGCATGTGTGTGTTTTCTCGGAGTGCTCTGGTTTTCTCCCACAAACCAAAAACATGCATGTTAGGTTAACTAGAGACACTAAATTGTCCCTTGGTGTGGGTGAGTGTGTGAGTGGTTGTCGCTCTGTGTGTCCCTGTGATGGACTGGAGACCAGTCCAGGGTGTCCCCCATGACTGAGAGTCAGCCATATTTGCTCTTTGTGACATTCTGCTAATTGGTCAAAGATCTGGAAAACACAATAAACCGCATGTTGACACTGGACTGATATGTTATATGTCAGTTATCAATGTTATCAGTGATAACATAGATAACTGACAAAAATGAATAACCACAACAGCCAGAAAACACGTGTTGCGCTAATACATAGCATCATTTGTTCCTGTTGCCATGCATGGTTTGGGTTGGTTTTGTAGTACCAACCGTGTGCTTGATGGGTCTGAGCTCCTCCTGAGTGTGGCGGTTTTAGGCTGATACCTCTGGTGGAGTGGAGAGGTGTCAGTTTTATTATTCTATCAAAAGGATAACATTAAGTTTCCCCTCACTTATGTAACCGGTACAGCTGGTCTCTGAAGGAAAAACGTTACAAAAATTAGATTATTTAATAGCAGATTACACTGGCTTCAGGTTATTGGGTCCTTCCTTCTGATAATCGTCATGTTTGGATTGAGTTGTGTGTGCGTGTGTGTGTGTGTGTGGGGGGGGGGGGTCTGGGATAAGACCGTCTCTCTTCCCTCTGCTGTCTTCAGCCACAGAGCTGCTCCTATGTGTAATTAGGTCTGGAATGTGACTTTCCTGCTGAGCGGTATCATGGAGACGCTCGTCCATAAAAATCTGTGTTGTTCTCTTTTTTATTCATGGCGTATTTGATCTGTTTTGTCTTTTATTATTATTATTATTATTATTAGAGAGTTTCTGATATATTCTGTTGTTATTGTTATTTACAAAGAAGACAGGAGATAGTTGGAAGGGGAAAACAAGCTCTGGTGTTGGTAGCGTTTGATAAACAGGTTTTTCTCTGAACTGAACCATAAACGCTTACCGTGCCTGGCGTGCTGTCCTGTTTTCAGACAGGGCTTCTATTGAGTGGTTGATTTGTGTTAACACAATCATATTTTAACTTGTTTGTTTGAAGCTGCAGTTTTCAAAAACGTTTAAGATTTAAGGAAAATAATTCTCTATAGGGATGAGCAGTGTCTCAAAAATACTGTGTACATTTTCACTTCACTGTTTCAGCCACCTGCATCAAATTCACTGGGAGTTTTGCTTCTCCCACACTCCTCTAATGTAGCACTCAGAGCAGACCACCCCCACCGCATCCAGTAGGTTCTCTAGCATGCACAGTGCTTTAATGAGGAAATTGAACCAAGCAAATAATGAATGTTAGGAGACAGTAATTTAGTAAGCTAAAGGTTTATAACCTTCCACAGAAAACACTTTAAACCTCTGAGCTGTCTCTTTAAAGCTGCTTTACCAAGTCAGCAAAACAAGCTAGCTTTTAAACAAAAACACAGAACTCTCACCCCTCCTGTTGGCTATCATCTCTAGGCCACACCTCCCTGATATGGGAATGCGAATTGCCACAGTAAACGAGAAAGCACTAAACACCAATTGTGGTTCTTTAGGTTGTTTGTTGTCTGTGACTTCAAATGGTGTTTTTCTTTTTGGGACTCTGGTAGTTTGTCCTAAAGTTGAAGTGGTAGCAGCCGGCTGTTTCTCCTTCTCTGATATTATTGAGCAGAGAACCTCTCACACCAGTGGTGTTCTGTTGCTAAATGTGCAAGCTTGTTATGAGTGGAGGACCCAGGGGAGTGCAGTAGTGTTGTGGTTCAGTGAGACAGACAACTGGATGGTCCAATCGTTGGGTGCGGACCAAGCCATGTTATTGGCTGAGGGGTTTAGACAAATACGAGAGAACCACTTCATTACGTTTTTTTTTTTATCTCCACAAAATATTTTCTAGCTATATGTTAGAACATTAAGAGGCATGTAATAAATGTTTGAGGCTAGTATGTTTAGCAGATTTGCCATTGCATCTTCTAGAATCAGTGAACAGCTCATTTTCAGATGGAGTAGGGCTGGGCGATATGGCCTAAAATCAATATCGCGGTATATTGAGGAGTTCACCTCGATAACGATAAATGGACGATAACTACGTGTATGCACAATAACAAAAGTTGTCCACTAGATGGGGCTGTCACGTGTATTACGTTGAATCACGTTGTCTTGTGACTTGAAGTGGTACAGCTTCTTAAAAGGACATGAACGTCGAAAACCTACACACCTTTTCTTTTCTTTATTACCAAATTTATTCACATGGGAAAAACTGTGTGTGTGTGTGTATATATATATATATATATATATATATATATATATATATATATATATTAGAGTCAGAAATATCAATAACGATAAATTTTCAATTTATTGCTCAGCCCTATGATGGTGGTCTGGAGCAAAGAAGTTCAGCAGAATGTTGTCATTTGCAGAACATGTATTAACAAGTGTTAACAGTAAATGTCCCAGCCTAGAAATCTAGACAAGCCGTAGAAAAAGATTTAGCTCTGCAGATCGGTCTAGCCACGCTCCATTGTAGCCTCAGCAGGTCTACCATTGAACCGAACAGTTTTAGGTTTGGCCAATCACCGCTCTCTATGTTAGCAGAGAGCTGTTGTGCGGGCTTAGCACCAGAGCTGCTATTGAGAAAAATTACAAAGATGTCATGAAGGTCACATACTAAACTGCAGCATGAAATCAACCGCTCTATTCCTGCAACTAAGAGAAAGTGAGCGTTAGTGACCTACTTCCAGGGGAGGCGGATTCCAGATTTGAGACTAGCTTCATGGGGAGGAGAAATGCCTGATGACACACTTGGGATACTTTCTTCTGTAAGCAGTCCTGAAATTAAATTAGAAAAAAATTGAAGCTGAGGCAGGAAAATGCATGAATGCAGCCACAAATGGGTTTGGGGGTAATTCTCGTGAGGAAATGACAACATCACCTGGTAAAAAGTTGATTTTTCATGATATGGAACCTTTAAAACTAAAGTGAGCCTGCACACAGCGAGACTACAACAGTGGCTCTTTTATTAGCAGCAGGTGACATTTTGATTCCTTTGTGTTTGGCTGCACTTTTATGGGACTTTTTAAAATTATTTAGTAATATTTCATTGGCTCTAGTTTTAAAACACTGAGTGTTGGACCTGGTCTCTAAATGCTGTTTGTGTTTCCCAGGCACCGCCGTCCATGGTCAGCACAGAGCAGAGACAACATGCTGAACACGTGTTCCTCTCCTTCAGAAAGTGCAAATCCCCATTTGCCATCTGCAAACACATCCTTGGTAACTAATCACTGAATTCTTTTCATTTGAAAGTTTAAAAGGAGATTTTAATAAGTTTGTACTCATGGCTTTCATTCTTCATTACTTGTTCATTTTCATATCCTCATATTCCCCCACTCACCAGAGACCAGTAAGGTGGACTATGTGCTGTTCCAGGCAGCCACGGCCATCATGGAGGCTGTGGTACGGGAGTGGATCCTTCTGGAGAAAACCAGCATTGAGTCTCTCCGTGCATTCCTCCTCAACTACGTCTTACATAGACCCAAGTAAGTCAGACCAGAGGAAAGAAAAAAAGAGGCATCAGAGATGCAGTTTATTCTGGATTTATTAACACATTGCAATGTTAAAGGCTTCAGAAGGAATAGTTTCTCTTTGTCAGAGTGAGGTTTGGGGAAGTTGCTCTGTCTAGAGTTCGTTTGTCTTTTTGCTCGTGTACTGGTGCCTTAAACGTAAAACTAAGTTGATAAAATTCAAAGAAAACAAGCTGTCACCATGCTGTTTGCAGCAGTACTCTATTCTGGCCTCTATTGTCCCCCCCTGCCTACTCATCATTGTTCTTTATCGGGTCAGTGACCAAATGTGTGTCTGCTCCCTGCAGCCTGCAGAAGTACGTCCGTGAACAGATCCTGCTGGCTGTGGCCGTCATTGTGAAGAGAGGCTCTCTGGACGAAAGCATCAACTGTAAAAGCATCTTTCATGAGGTGGGACAGCTCATCAGCAGTGGGAACCCCACCGTGGTAAGAGCCACAGAGCTGAAACACGCATTAAACAGCTGTTGGTGTTGCCCACTGAATATCAAATAAACCACATCAGTTATTATTGCTAAGATTGATTTAATGTTGGATGCTTCAGTATAAGTTAACGGCTGAAATGAAGCGTTTAGTTTTTTCTCAAAAGAAGGTTGAACCCCGTTATCCATGATTGTTTTTAGAAATTCGTAAAAGTGATAGTCTAACCTTGTATTGTGATATAATTTAGGCAATATGTATATATATGTAGC
>SSNS01000189.1:381309-402452 GCA_006937985.1 Aphyosemion australe
GAGAGCTGTTGTGCGGGCTTAGCACCAGAGCTGCTATTGAGAAAAATTACAAAGATGTCATGAAGGTCACATACTAAACTGCAGCATGAAATCAACCGCTCTATTCCTGCAACTAGGAGAAAGTGAGCGTTAGTGACCTACTTCCAGGGGAGGCGGATTCCAGATTTGAGACTAGCTTCATGGGGAGGAGAAATGTCTGATGACACACTTGGGATACTTTCTTCTGTAAGCAGTCCTGAAATTAAATTAGAAAAAAATTGAAGCTGAGGCAGGAAAATGCATGAATGCAGCCACAAATGGGTTTGGGGGTATTTCTTGTGAGGAAATGACAACATCACATGGTAAAAAGTTGATTTTTCATGATAAGGAACCTTTAAAACTAAAGTGAGCCTGCACACAGCGAGACTACAACAGTGGCTCTTTTATTAGCAGCAGGTGACATTTTGATTCCTTTGTGTTTGGCTGCACTTTTATGGGACTTTTTAAAATTATTTAGTAATATTTCATTGGCTCTAGTTTTAAAACACTGAGTGTTGGACCTGGTCTCTGAATGCTGTTTGTGTTTCCCAGGCACCGCCGTCCATGGTCAGCACAGAGCAGAGACAACATGCTGAACACGTGTTCCTCTCCTTCAGAAAGTGCAAATCCCCATTTGCCATCTGCAAACACATCCTTGGTAACTAATCACTGAATTCTTTTCATTTGAAAGTTTAAAAGGAGATTTTAATAAGTTTGTACTCATGGCTTTCATTCTTCATTACTTGTTCATTTTCATATCCTCATATTCCCCCACTCACCAGAGACCAGTAAGGTGGACTATGTGCTGTTCCAGGCAGCCACGGCCATCATGGAGGCTGTGGTACGGGAGTGGATCCTTCTGGAGAAAACCAGCATTGAGTCTCTCCGTGCATTCCTCCTCAACTACGTCTTACATAGACCCAAGTAAGTCAGACCAGAGGAAAGAAAAAAAGAGGCATCAGAGATGCAGTTTATTCTGGATTTATTAACACATTGCAATGTTAAAGGCTTCAGAAGGAATAGTTTCTCTTTGTCAGAGTGAGGTTTGGGGAAGTTGCTCTGTCTAGAGTTCGTTTGTCTTTTTGCTCGTGTACTGGTGCCTTAAACGTAAAACTAAGTTGATAAAATTCAAAGAAAACAAGCTGTCACCATGCTGTTTGCAGCAGTACTCTATTCTGGCCTCTATTGTCCCCCCCTGCCTACTCATCATTGTTCTTTATCGGGTCAGTGACCAAATGTGTGTCTGCTCCCTGCAGCCTGCAGAAGTACGTCCGTGAACAGATCCTGCTGGCTGTGGCCGTCATTGTGAAGAGAGGCTCTCTGGACGAAAGCATCAACTGTAAAAGCATCTTTCATGAGGTGGGACAGCTCATCAGCAGTGGGAACCCCACCGTGGTAAGAGCCACAGAGCTGAAACACGCATTAAACAGCTGTTGGTGTTGCCCACTGAATATCAAATAAACCACATCAGTTATTATTGCTAAGATTGATTTAATGTTGGATGCTTCAGTATAAGTTAACGGCTGAAATGAAGCGTTTAGTTTTTTCTCAAAAGAAGGTTGAACCCCGTTATCCATGATTGTTTTTAGAAATTCGTAAAAGTGATAGTCTAACCTTGTATTGTGATATAATTTAGGCAATATGTATATATATGTAGCTGTAATCATGTAGGGAGATGGGGCTTAAGGTGCAATACTGTAGTTTTCCTCCTCTACACGATGCTCTCAGGGGGAAAAACTCCTGATTTGTGTTCTAAAGCAAATTTTAAAATAGATAAATTAAGAGTATCTATAAAAGGATATTGGTTCATGGGTCTGTGTTCCATCTCTTATTGTTATTGTCTGTATTGTCACAGCAACATGTCTTTTATTTTGAAGGTCTAAAGCAGAAACTTTTACAAACTAGTGAAAAAAACCAACCCAGAGTAGGTCTAATCTCATTATCTGGTGATAAACCGAGTAGTAGAAGAGCGTTAAGGATCAGGATTATAATCCTCATTCAGATAACTGGCTATAATCTGTTCATCATGTTTCTGCTGTGATTGGTTGCATCTCTGCTGTGGCTGCAGGTTTCCTGCATGAGGGTGCCTTCAGGTTACAGGAGATCAGTCTGAAAATAAAAAATCTCACTTAGGATGCACAGAAAATGTTTCCAGATAGACTGAATATGTTCAGCTGGACTTGACCCAGCAGATGGCGCTGCTCCCATTAGTTCCAGCAACCAGATCCAAAACAGTGCTGTGTGAAGGGGGTTTTCTTAAAAACGCTGTTTAAATAATTATGTAACATCCTCTTTATGTCTCCAGTCTTAAGTTTAACAAAATAATGGATTCAGAAATCATAAATAAATTAAAATAACATGGCTGTTACAGGTAAACCTGTCCTCCCCTTTTATTGATTATTTTAGATTATGAATAAAGAAACCCAATCTAGTCATTGCGGGTGTTTTACTCCTAAAATATATATGTGTGTGTGTGTGTGTGTGTGTGTGTGTGTGTGTGTGTGTGTGTGTGTGTGTGTGTGTGTGTGTGTGTAAATAAGGTAGCTGATTATTCAGGCTGTCAGCAGTAATGATTAATTACATTTTCTTGCCATTGATCTGAGGATGTTGACAGAAACGTCTAATAATGTATAATTACATGAAACACCTTTGTATAAAATATTATCTATAAAATACATTTTAAAATTAGCTGATCTGTGGAACACTGATCTAACAGATCTTCATAAACCTGCATTTTCACTCATAATTAACTTATTTATGTTTTTAATGAGCCATCACATTAAGTTCCTGCTTTGCCGTCTCTGTGGTTGTTTAACTATCAAAACCCAGACCTGACATCCCTCACCATGAAAAGTCTAAACTCCAGTTCAAGATGGCTGCCACAGCTAATACATCTGTAAAGCTCACGTTTAAGGAGGAATATTATTGAGGCTAATTCTCCTCTCAGCTGCTGAGGAATGAGTTTGTAGAGAAGTAACACTTATTTATCTGGAGGTGACGTCGTTTATCANTATGAGCGAGGGGGTGTTACAAAAAACTCCGCTAAGTATTCATGTTGATCAACAGATATTTTGCCGAAAAAAGTACCCCTGCCATGGGAAGCGCCTTTATACTCGTATGTAAATAATTTCATTATAACAAATGTGTAATAGATGTTTTATTGGTAAAGCAGGGTGCCAGGAGATGTGTACCCCTTGATATTCAAGAAAGTTTCAGACACGATCAATGAGAGGTGTCCCTGCTCATATTTTGAAACATATTCATCAAAGTAAGTAGATAAATGTATTTAATACTGATCCACAAAGCGAAAACTGCCTCTAAATGACTTTTCCCGCGCCTAGAGGGGAGTTTTTGTTGGTGATGGTGCCTTTTCCGGCACAACACCAGGGTGGTCAGATCACGTGATCAGAGCGCGTGGCGCGTCATTGGAAAGGGACGATGATGGCGGCGCTCGGTGCACCAGAAGTAATCACACAACTGGAAAATGCTGCTAAAGTTTTAATGGTGAGAAATTCCTGCCTGTTTTACAGCCACGGCGGGGACGCTGCACAAATTTTAACCTTGTTTCTGGTGGAGTTTGGCGGTTAGGGATTCTCTGGGTGTTTAGTTATAATCGTTTTCATGTTAGTAACGGCTGTGAGCGATGTGTGGCGCAGCGCCTCGCTTGGCTCCATCCCGAAAGAGAAAAAAAACAACAAAAAATTCCGCTTTAGTCCTCCAGTTTCAACAGTTCTGTGTTTACCTTCATGTTTTATTCCTCCTTTACATTTAGCCCACGTCTGGACGTTTTTAAAAACAGAATGTCGCTTGGTTTTTCAGAAAGTTCAGCCGTTGGTCTGCGTTTTTGCGGTTAAATCAAGTTTTCTAGACTCGTCTCCATATAAACTCATCGGTTCTTGGGTTTACTCTGGTTTGTAGCTTTAGATCATCACATCCTTTACTCCATGTTAACCTCATTACCTCCCTAACAGTCCCTCCGCTGGAGCAAACTAGACCCTTCAAACCGGCCCAGAGCAGGTAGCTAACCATGTGTGGGATGATGTAGCTCTTCCATCATCTTGATGCTGGTTTTAAACTAAAACTGAACACTCTCATTATGATATAATGAGATAAGCTGCTTTTGTTGTTTGTCGTAGAAAGATGAGCTTCTGTTTAATTCAAGTGAAACAACTGTCTTAACATTTAGTCCAACTCATCAGTGAGATTTAGTTTAATCTGTATAAAACATAATGCTAGAAACAGGTATGTGTGAGGTGTATTCTCTAGATGCACTTTCTACTCCCCTTTGAGGACATTCTCATCACGTTATCCCTTAGATCAGTGATTATTACAATGCTTTTATTTATTGCAGCTGTCAGTTTTCCAGTAGATCTATACTTGATGAATCAACACAAATAAATACAATTTAGTTGATCTCCTTTGAGAGAAAATGCAGTTTTCAAAAATGTTTAAGATTAAAGGAAAATAATTCTCTATAGGGATGAGCAGTGTCTCAAAAATACTGTGTATAAATAACTCTGGCTGTACATTTTCACTTCACTGTTTTAGCCACCTGCATCAAATTCACTGGGAGTTTTGTTTCTCCCACACTCCTCTAATGTAGCACTCAGAGCAGACCACCCCCACCCCATCCAGTAGGTTCTCTAGCATGCACAGTGCTTTAATGAGGAAATGGAACCAAGCAAATAATGAATGTTAGGAGACAGTAATTTAGTAAGCTAAAGGTTTATAACCTTCCACAGAAAACACTTTAAACCTCTGAGCTGTCTCTTTAAAGCTGCTTTACCAAGTCAGCAAAACAAGCTAGCTTTTAAACAAAAACACAGAACTCTCACCCCTCCTGTTGGCTATCATCTCTAGGCCACACCTCCCTGATATGGGAATGCGAATTGCCACAGTAAACGAGAAAGCACTAAACACCAATTGTGGTTCTTTAGGTTGTTTGTTGTCTGTGACTTCAAATGGTGTTTTTCTTTTTGGGACTCTGGTAGTTTGTCCTAAAGTTGAAGTGGTAGCAGCCGGCTGTTTCTCCTTCTCTGATATTATTGAGCAGAGAACCTCTCACACCAGTGGTGTTCTGTTGATAAATGTGCAAGCGTGTTATGAGTGGAGGACCCAGGGGAGTGCAGTAGTGTTGTGGTTCACTGAGACAGACAACTGGATGGTCCAATCGTTGGGTGCGGACCAAGCCATGTTATTGGCTGAGGGTTTTAGACAAATACGAGAGAACCACTTCATTACGTTTTTTTTTATCTCCACAAAATATTTTCTAGCTATATGTTAGAACATTAAGAGGCATGTAATAAATGTTTGAGGCTAGTATGTTTAGCAGATTTGCCATTGCATCTTCTAGAATCAGTGAACAGCTCATTTTCAGATGGAGTAGGGCTGGGCGATATGGCCTAAAATCAATATCGCGGTATATTGAGGAGTTCACCTCGATAACGATAAATGGACGATAACTACGTGTATACACAATAACAAAAGTTGTCCACTAGATGGGGCTGTCACGTGTATTACGTTGAGTCACGTTGTCTTGTGACTTGAAGTGGTACAGCTTCTTAAAAGGACATGACCGTCGAAAACCTACACACCTTTTCTTTTTTTTATTACCAAATTTATTGACATGGGAAAAAATGTGTGTGTGTGTATATATATATATATATATATATATATATATATATATATATATATATATATATATATATATATATATATATATATATATATATATATTAGAGTCAGAAATATCAATAACGATATATTTTCAATTTATTGCTCAGCCCTATGATGGTGGTCTGGAGCAAAGAAGTTCTAGCCTGGCAAGCCATCCTATATATGTGTATATATAACTCTGCAAAGCAAGAATTGGTCTAGTTCACTAGGCTAAAGAAGTTCAGCAGAATGTTGTCATTTGCAGAACATGTATTAACAAGTGTTAACAGTAAATGTCCCAGCCTAGAAACCTAGACAAGCCGTAGAAAAAGATTTAGCTCTGCAGATCGGTCTAGCCACGCTCCATTGTAGCCTCAGCAGGTCTACCATTGAACCGAACAGTTTTAGGTTTGGCCAATCACCGCTCTCTATGTTAGCAGAGAGCTGTTGTGCGGGCTTAGCACCAGAGCTGCTATTGAGAAAAATTACAAAGATGTCATGAAGGTCACATACTAAACTGCAGCATGAAATCAACCGCTCTATTCCTGCAACTAGGAGAAAGTGAGCGTTAGTGACCTACTTCCAGGGGAGGCGGATTCCAGATTTGAGACTAGCTTCATGGGGAGGAGAAATGTCTGATGACACACTTGGGATACTTTCTTCTGTAAGCAGTCCTGAAATTAAATTAGAAAAAAATTGAAGCTGAGGCAGGAAAATGCATGAATGCAGCCACAAATGGGTTTGGGGGTATTTCTTGTGAGGAAATGACAACATCACATGGTAAAAAGTTGATTTTTCATGATAAGGAACCTTTAAAACTAAAGTGAGCCTGCACACAGCGAGACTACAACAGTGGCTCTTTTATTAGCAGCAGGTGACATTTTGATTCCTTTGTGTTTGGCTGCACTTTTATGGGACTTTTTAAAATTATTTAGTAATATTTCATTGGCTCTAGTTTTAAAACACTGAGTGTTGGACCTGGTCTCTGAATGCTGTTTGTGTTTCCCAGGCACCGCCGTCCATGGTCAGCACAGAGCAGAGACAACATGCTGAACACGTGTTCCTCTCCTTCAGAAAGTGCAAATCCCCATTTGCCATCTGCAAACACATCCTTGGTAACTAATCACTGAATTCTTTTCATTTGAAAGTTTAAAAGGAGATTTTAATAAGTTTGTACTCATGGCTTTCATTCTTCATTACTTGTTCATTTTCATATCCTCATATTCCCCCACTCACCAGAGACCAGTAAGGTGGACTATGTGCTGTTCCAGGCAGCCACGGCCATCATGGAGGCTGTGGTACGGGAGTGGATCCTTCTGGAGAAAACCAGCATTGAGTCTCTCCGTGCATTCCTCCTCAACTACGTCTTACATAGACCCAAGTAAGTCAGACCAGAGGAAAGAAAAAAAGAGGCACCAGAGATGCAGTTTATTCTGGATTTATTAACACATTGCAATGTTAAAGGCTTCAGAAGGAATAGTTTCTCTGTGTCAGAGTGAGGTTTGGGGAAGTTGCTCTGTCTAGAGTTCGTTTGTCTTTTTGCTCGTGTACTGGTGCCTTAAACGTAAAACTAAGTTGATAAAATTCAAAGAAAACAAGCTGTCACCATGCTGTTTGCAGCAGTACTCTATTCTGGCCTCTATTGTCCCCCCCTGCCTACTCATCATTGTTCTTTATCGGGTCAGTGACCAAATGTGTGTCTGCTCCCTGCAGCCTGCAGAAGTACGTCCGTGAACAGATCCTGCTGGCTGTGGCCGTCATTGTGAAGAGAGGCTCTCTGGACGAAAGCATCAACTGTAAAAGCATCTTTCATGAGGTGGGACAGCTCATCAGCAGTGGGAACCCCACCGTGGTAAGAGCCACAGAGCTGAAACACGCATTAAACAGCTGTTGGTGTTGCCCACTGAATATCAAATAAACCACATCAGTTATTATTGCTAAGATTGATTTAAGGTTGGATGCTTCAATATAAGTTAACGTCTGAAATGAAGCGTTTAGTTTTTTCTCAAAAGAAGGTTGAACCCCGTTATCCATGATTGTTTTTAGAAATTCGTAAAAGTGATAGTCTAACCTTGTATTGTGATATAATTTAGGCAATATGTATATATATATGTAGCTGTAATCATGTAGGGAGATGGGGCTTAAGGTGCAATACTGTAGTTTTCCTCCTCTACATCAGGGGTTCCCAAATTTTTTTCTTTGGGGACCCCCTTGCCTGTGTCCAAGACAAGCCAGGACCCCCAACCGCAACTCCTACACGCATAAACGCATTAAATGTGATAATTTGCCAACTTTATACAGACATACAGAGGTATAACTTTTATATGGAGTTCTGATTATACTGTAGGGTGTGTTATTGGGATTTTATAAGTGTAATTTTTACAAATAAAATCTTGCTAACCTCACAACCTTAGCAAAGACAAAATTATGGGGACCCCCTGTAATCTTGTGGGGACCCCATTTGGGGTCCCGACCCCTGAATTGGGAACCCCTGCTCTACATGATGCTCTCCGGGGGAAAAACTCCTGATTTGTGTTCTAAAGCAAATTTTAAAATAGATAAATTAAGAGTATCTATAAAAGGATATTGGTTCATGGGTCTGTGTTTAATCTCTTATTGTTATTGTCTGTATTGTCACAGCAACATGTCTTTTATTTTGAAGGTCTAAAGCAGAAACCTTTACAAACTAGTGAAATAAACCAACCCAGAGTAGGTCTAATCTCATTATCTGGTGATAAACCGAGTAGTAGAAGAGCGTTAAGGATCAGGATTATAATCCTCATTCAGATAACTGGCTATAATCTGTTCATCATGTTTCTGCTGTGATTGGTTGCATCTCTGCTGTGGCTGCAGGTTTCCTGCATGAGGGCGCCTTCAGGTTACAGGAGATCAGTCTGAAAATAAAAAATCTCACTTAGGATGCACAGAAAATGTTTCCAGATAGACTGAATATGTTCAGCTGGACTTGACCCAGCAGATGGCGCTGCTCCCATTAGTTCCAGCAACCAGATCCAAAACAGTGCTGTGTGAAGGGGGTTTTCTTAAAAACGTTGTTTAAATAATTATGTAACATCCTCTTTATGTCTCCAGTCTTAAGTTTAACAAAGTAATGGATTCAGAAATCATAAATAAATTAAAATAACATGGCTGTTACAGGTAAACCTGTCCTCCCCTTTTGTTGATTATTTTAGATTATGAATAAAGAAACCCAATCTAGTCCATGCGGGTGTTTTACTCCTAAATATATATGTGTGTGTGTGTGCGTGCGTGTGTGTGTAAATAAGGTAGCTGATTATTCAGGCTGTCAGCAGTAATGATTAATTACATTTTCTTGCCATTGATCTGAGGATGTTGACAGAAACGTCTAATAATGTATAATTACATAAAACACCTTTGTATAAAATATTATCTATAAAATACATTTTAAAATTAGCTGATCTGTGGAACACTGATCTAACAGATCTTCATAAACCTGCATTTTCACTCATAATTAACTTATTTATGTTTTTAATGAGCCATCACATTAAGTTCCTGTTTTGCCGTCTCTGTGGTTGTTTAACTATCAAAACCCCTACCTGACATCCCTCACCATGAAAAGTCTAAACTCCAGTTCAAGATGGCCGCCACAGCTAATACATCTGTAAAGCTCACGTTTAAGGAGGAATATTATTGAGGCTAATTCTCCTCTCAGCTGCTGAGGAATGAGTTTGTAGAGAAGTAACACTTATTTATCTGGAGGTGACGTCGTTTATCAGCAGGGAGGTCAAAGTTTATTTATGAGGGTAAAAATGTGAATTCACCATTTTTCCTTTGTGACACTAAATGTAGTCATTTTTAATGATGCATGATATAATACACCTTTTGTCTGTGCAGCAAACGTTAGCCTGCTCCATCTTGACGGCTCTGCTCAGTGAGTTCTCCAGCTCCAGTAAGACCAGCAGCATTGGTCTCAGCATGGAGTTTCATGGCAACTGCAAGCGTCTGTTTCAGGTTTGTTTAGATTTTCCTCTGTGTTCAGCTGTCACCACTCAACCTGCAGCCATGTAACTGTGTGTTTACCCCCCCCCCCCCCCCCCCCCCCCCCCCCCCCCCCCCCCCCCCCCCCCCCCTCCAGGAGGATGGCCTGCATCAGATCTTCATGTTGACCATGGAGGTCCTGCAGGAGTTCAGTCGCAGAGAGAACCTCAATGCTCAGATGTCCTGTGTCTTTCAGCGCTACCTGGCTCTGGCTAACCAGGTCCTCAGCTGGAACTTCCTGCCCCCAAATTATATCCTTTCCCCCTCTAAGAGCTTTTCTCTTTCTGGGACCAAATAGTTTTGCTGTTTCCTTTTCTTGGATTAAGAGCATTTAGCTACACAAAGCAATAACCTGGACTTCCTTCCATGCCTACCATGGCCTAGACATCTTTATCATTATTTGTGTGTGTGCGCTTGTGCATGTGTCTGCGTGTGTGTGTGTGTGCGTGTGCATGTGTACAGATATTTATTGCCCAGGAATACCTGTCTGTCGGTCAGTTGTACTTTGTGGTTCATCCCTTGTGCACACATTCATGTTATGTTTGCAGTTGGTTACATTGTTGAGCAAACTCGGGTTGTTGCTGTGTGTTTGTGTGCAGCCAGACTCATTATGGCTTAAACCCCAACAGCCTGGCATCCTCTCTGCCTGTCTGAGGGGATCTGGTGTGGCGCTCGCTGCCAGCCAGAGTCATGTATCATTTTCAAAGAGGTGTCTGTGTGTCCCCCACCCCTCCGCCTCCTATCATTCCAGCAACACACCACCCCCTGCCTTGGCTTGTCAAGGCTCCCCTTGGTATGCCCGGCACTCTCGCTTTGATTTGCGTGCTTTATCAAAGACCCGCTTTTAAGTCTAAAAGGGATTGCTGTCCGATTTTAGACAACAGTTTAATGTTGTTTAAGTGTTGGGTGTCCGTATGAAGCCCGACCAGCAGTTGTTATACATGAAAGGGGCTTTTACAGCTGAAGCTCATAATTGTTGACTTGGTTGTGAGTTAAAATTTGTTCCGGCTGCACATAGTTTTCATTCTGCAGAGGTAACTTGTCTGGTTTTGTCCCAGGTTAAATGTCTGAATGTTGGTATCGAATTAAAGTCGGGGGATATTATTGATTTTTCACAGCGATTTCCCTGAAGCTTTTAGCCGGAATCTGGATTTGAATACTTATGTTTATTTCTATACATCAGAGGTGTTCTGTGATTAATTAGATACATGAAAGCAGCTACAGTTCAATTGTCTCAAAAGCATTTGAACTATCTTAGGTTTTTTGGTAGAGGTGAGTTGAAATCACATTGAAATGAAAAGCTTTCAGTGATGTAAACTAGAGTAAACCTGAAGTGGTAAAGCAGGGCGTTCTGGTCATTTATGAACCCGGTGAGCCTCTCTGATGGTGTTACAAATAGAGCTGTTCTCCTCTGGGTTTCTTCATGTTGATTTGTCATAAATGCCGGCCACTCCATCGGCCTATAAAAATAGCTTACAAACTCTTAAATCGTGTAGCGTTCTCCTTGAAATCCAGTGTGTGTGGAGTCTTGAAGTGTCTGGGCTGTTGTTGAAAAGGAGAACAGATTGATGAAGACCGCTGGGAGGCTTGAATGAGTGTGGCCGCCTGTCTACAAATGCTTTAGCACGCCTGTGGCTGTGTGATGTGATCTGGGGGTGGTGTTACACACACACACATGCACATATGTCAGCAGGCTGAAGACCCGATCACAAACCGAGCAGCTTGTGGGTCTCTTCTCCTTGCTGCTGTCTGACTCTAGACTCTTTCAGCATCCTGCCGACATCGTGTCACTCCACGCTGGTCTTGACTCTGGTGGGGGTCAGGGTCAGGCCTCGAGGCTGTGGCGACAGTCAGGTGCTGTTGGACCTGATTGATAACCCAGCTGCCTCGGTGACTGAGCATTAACCTTTGATTTGTGTGTGTGGTGTTGTTCAGGTGTTACTGGTATCTGTGGTATTTTTAAACTCATCTGTCTCTTTTGTGTCTGTGGAAGGTTCTGGAGATGTTTCTGACTGTTTTGTGGTGAACTTCATTGTGTGTTTGCTGACTTCAGGCCGTTGTTTTAACTTCCACTGAGGCTCGTCTCAGTTCTTCAGTCATGTCCACAGCAGCTTTTTTGGGACTGATTCTTGAGCTGAGGAGACTTGTCTCTGTAGCTCGGTTTTCCCATTAGCTCTTGGAAGGTCAGATTCTGGGCATTGTGGCCCTCAGGTTAAGGACAGGATTAGGAGTGTGTAAGCTGATGCTGAGTGTTTGCTTTGGCTTTGACCTGCATGAAGAATCTTTAACGACTACTGTCTAAACAAAGTTGGGAGGGAATAAACAGCTGGTCTGAATGCTGACGGATGCAGTTAGGACATGTGTTTCTGAAGCTGTTTAGATTTAAACTACATTACATTTGAATGTTCCTCTGGCTGAAGGGTGGTCATCTTATACCGATAAAACATTTGTCTCATGTTTCTTAATTCAGCCTAGTACTTTCATCCACACATGTTTACTCTTGGATTCCAAAGCTAAAGCCTGGCGCTGGTGCGTAATTGCTTTAATATTGGTTTAATCCACCGGAGAGAAAATTAATGACAACTGCTGCCTAAACAGATGGAGTCTAAACAGTAGAAGGGAAATGAGGAGAGGGAGGGGAGCAGGTTGCTGCAGAGGTATTCCTGGACTGTTATTTCACATGGCGAGGCTGCAGGACAGGCTTGTGGCAGGATATATCACTTAAACCCCCCCACGTGCCTTATGATAGCGCTGCCACGGGCAGACACTCGGCACGTCTTCTTTTGCAGCAGGACTATCCTCATCAGGAGTAATGAATCCAGGACAGAGGAGAAGCTTGTTAATCCAGATCCTCTGCCGCGGAGGCTGTTGAGGCAAAGCAAAATGTAGACATTTCTGGGAGAAGCAGATGGGCGGCTATTTAAAACGGTTTCAGATCACTGACGGGTTGATTCATGTGACTTGTACCTCTGAAATGGTTGGTGCTGTTATTGCAAACTTGGAAAAAAACATAAAGCTGATATAGAGCAGTTGGGCCTAATACACAGAGTACTTCAAGCTAGCTGACAATTAAAGAATAGTTTGCCCTTATTGCAACGTTTCTTTGGCTTAGCACCAGAGCACGGACTAAGATGAGCTAATAGAAAAGCCAAAACCATCTGGAGCATTTTGTAGGCTCCAAAATAGACGTTATTATAGAGTCAGACACATTGTCTGTCTGTAGCTTTTATTCAGTGAGTTAAAGTCTGAGAAAACATTTATATGATCTGGACCCACACCCAGCTGGTTAACACTGTTCCTGCCTGTGTTTGTTCAGGCTGTATGTAGCATTTTCAGTTGTTTAGATTATGTTAAATAACATTTAAAAGAATATAAAACGTATCATTTATACCACAACACACTCACAGCACAAATCAGCCTATTCTCAGTTATTTCTAGGTTATTCTCATTTCAAACAGAAGATCTAAATATGGACATATATTTCAGCTTTTTAATTTTTGATACATAAATAATAAAAGACTTTTTGTCTTGCTCTAATTGGCTCTTTACATCTATCAGTTAGGCTTTTATATGCTGCGTGAAATAATGTCCCAGACTCAACGTGGCTGTCCAGCCCTAATCCACCCTCTAAAGAGCTTCAGAAAACTTCAGGAGTATTTGAAAACTACGGAAGCATAATACCATCAGTATGGGGGGAAAATGGGAGCAGTATCTCGTAATAACGAGAAAGTTTCTCATTAAAACAAGATCGATATCACGTAAATACAAAAAACTAACCACATTTAAAAGTGGTTTTAACGAGAATGTTCCTCGAATTAACGATAGTTCTAAAGGTCGAGGTGCAACTTTGACAGTAAAAGTTGACTTCCTGTTTGTGCTTTTTTGCATTTAAAAACTTTGAAACCTTTTTACTTTAGTAGCATAATATTAAATATGCATAAAAAGTATGTCCTAATTTTACATTAGACATGTTCCCTTTCTGTGGGAAATCTGTGGGTGTTTTTGGTGTTATGTCCCTGTTACACTTAAATGCAACCTCTCTGTATGAAGAGCTGTCAGTCTGTTGCCTTGGCAACGAGGTGTGCGTGGCACAGCTGGTAGAGAAGAGAGCTAGCAAGTAAAAATGTTTGATTTAAGCACCGTTGTTTGGTGGTTTTACCCTCGTTGTGGTGGTGCTGCTGCTGTACTTCCTACAAGTAAAACATCAAAAACTGGAATAAATGCCCCGTTTGTTCCAACCTTTCCCATTATTACCTGATATTAAACATGTTATTTCGAGAAACTTTCTTGTTAAAACAACTCTTATATCTCGTAATAACAAGAAACGTTCTCGTTGGTATGAGATTCTATGCCTCTATATTTTTCCTCACACTACACTTCTGTAGTAAACAACCTCCTAAACACTAACTGAAAATCAACTTAAACTGAGTAAAATAACAACATTTGGTAGCTTAAGTAGTTGGTAGATATTGTAAAATGATGTTATGAAATCATGTAAAAGAAGCTTCAGGCTAAAGAGAGAAGCATGCAGATGTGGTGCGGACAGTCAGATCTAAAGAACAGTTTGTTAAATTACAGATCATGTGTATTTATTATATTTGTTCAAAGGTTAGTGTGAGTCACAGACTCTTAAAGAAAGATTGAGAAAGCTTCAAATCCACACCTTTTCTTGTCTCATCTTTAATCAGGCCAGGAGATGAAACTCCACAAGCTGCTTGTTTCTGCTAAAGGGATCGTAGGACCAGTCTGATGTACTAGTGAAGATTGTGTCTGGGGTTAATGAACGTGTCTCTGTGTGGGGTCGTGGTTGTGTGTGTGTTTCTCTGTCGGTGTGTCCATCTCGTCTCTGCAGTGGAAAACTGACGTGTCACTTTAGTTATTCTTGAGCCTGCTGGAACGGTTCAGACAGGAGCAGGTGACGTCTTTTAAAAACCCACCAAAACCACCGACACATGTCCTCGTCCCTCTGTGTACATTACTCATCCCAGAGGCATGTCCAACACACACACACACACACACACACACACACACTAGTTACCCCTTTATAAATGGTTGAAGTTATAAATTCACTTGTCAGAACAGCATCTAGATTTTCCTCTGAACTCACTGAATGAACTCCTTTTCCATGTGACTGAAGCTGCATGTAGAGCTGAAACCTTCACACCCTAACCCTAAATATAAACAAAAAACTATCAAAAAGGGTGGGGGGCACTTTAAAAAGAAAAGCTACCTTCTCTTTACTATTTTTAAATTATTGAACAATATTATCAGTGTTTCCACATTTAAAACAGCATTTAGATCAAATAACAGATTTTAATCAGTTTGTGCAATTCTGCATTGGAGTGTCGGATACAGATGATACTCAGCTCAACTCAAACTTTATTATTATAGCGCTCTTCACAGAAATCAAATTCATGGAGTGCTTCAGAGGATAAAACAACTTAAAGAAATGCAAGGTAGAACAACGGCATACATAGAACAATAAAAATGGCAAACCTCAAAGATAAAATATCGTTGGAATGACTAAAACCCAGTAGAAGCACGATAAAAGTGAACTCGGCGACAGAGGAAGCACATTCCACAAGGCAGGGGCAATGACCTGGAAAGCACGGTTCCCTCAAGTCCTGAATCTAGTGCAAAGGATGACCAGTAGGTGAAGCTGCGCACATCTAAGAGAAAAAAAGGTTTATACGGAATGAGAATGTCTGTAATATAGTCTAGTGCTAATCCATGCAAGGTCTTGTAAGTGAGGATTGTACTCTGAACCGGACTGGTAACCAATGCAGAGCCACAAGCATCAGAGTGATGTGCTCTCCTATTAGCCTGAGAGATCAGCTGGGCAGCAGCATTTTGCACCATCTGAAGGCAATAGTTACACAGCCTCGATTTTACTGACACGTCTGGTGACCCAAGTGGTCTCTGATGGCTTGAGTCTTATGTTTTGAGGCTATAATTATTGTCTCTTTAGAAAAAAATAAAATAAATTTCTTTGGGACCAAAATCTTACTTCTCAGTGCACTGGGACTATTTTTATAGCATACTGTGTGTATTGGTAGTTTAACAAAACCTGTTCATCTTCAGGTAAACAACAGGAATCCGTAACACCCCCACCCCCCAATCTGGTTAACAGAGGCAAAAGGAGCTCTTTCCCCACACCTGTGATATCCAGAGATCTGAGACACACGGAATAATGAATCATAATCAACCAATTGTTTGTACTTTATTATATCATCAAAATTTTTGTCATCAGCCCACCCCCCCACCACTGGCACTGCCCAAATCACTACCACGTTCGCCATTGTTGTGTTTTTGTGTCATGTACAGATCGCCTCACGTTGCTTCTGTGTCACACTCTGTATGACGAGCCCACCCACTAGAGCCGTTTCTCCGTTTTAATAGAAAACCACCCGATCCGTGTAGAGCAGAGTCGAGCTGAGAGGTGGAAAAGGGCCATAAGCCATACGTCACACTCGCAACACTGGATCCCACATGTAGACACTTTTCTTCCACAATAATGAGTTTCAAGTTCATTAGTAATATTTTAAATGTTTTTATATAAAGTAGTTTAATTCCGAGTGTGAAGAGGAAGGGAGATGCAGCAAAAACTTGATTTGCTTTAAAAATAAAAGCTTTTAGGTCAAAAATGAAAGTTTTTCAGAGTAAAATTATTGCATTAATTTGTTAGTCATTGTGGTACTATTTAGTTTTTTACTTAGTTTATTTTTAATCTTCTGTAGAAGGGTTTAGTTTCAGTGCTTTGCTTCAACCAGACTATTTTTAATTGACCTCAGATGTCAACATTGAGCAAACACACACACACACACACACACACACAGAGAGACTCTTACACAGGTGCCAGCGTTTGTGCCAAAAGCTGTGCCGTGGTGTGTTGTGGTTTTGTGTAGGTGTGTGTGTGTGTGTGTGTGTGTGTGTGTGTGTGTGTTTTGGAGGGGTGGTATGGGAGGAATGTGTGACCTTTCTGGCCTCTGCTGCCGTTTGGCTTTGATTGGACATTCATCTGGATGTTTCCATATTCTGTCACTGGGCTGCAGGACAGAAATGTGTGTTTGGTTTTGTGACACAAGAAGAGAAGTCAACATGCACGAGTTTAAAAGTTAAAATTAATATTTATGTTGTGGTAAGTGATTTCTAGATAACGCAAGCTGATTTTAGCAGTAAGCTGTAATGTATGAAGTTTGTGTGTGAAAGTTACAAACTACTGTCTTACCCCCTTTTGGGTAGCTTCCTGAACAGCCTCTGTTCATGGAAATGGTTTAAGTTCCAGAGGACTGACAAGCTAACGGCTAGTCCAAACTCGGCAAAGACCAAAGTCAGTGCGTTTACATGCGCATCAGAAAACCGAACTATTGCCGTAAAAAGACTCACGTTGTTTTTTTAACTGCATGTTAACCCGTTAGTCTGGCTGAAGGTGAACTGGGTCTATTCAAGCTGAAGCACCCAGAAAATACGCTACCAATCTGAATTCAATCTGCATGTAAACGGGTCAGCCGAACTGAACCGGTTGAACACTCTCCTTTCGGAAGTGTTGAGACCACGGAAGCTGTCTTCTGATGACATCATGGCCACAAAGTAACACGTGTTACAGCATCAATCAAATGTACAGTACATACCAAATAAGCTGAGCGGCAGTGTTGTTGTTGTCCGTTCCTCGGCCGTTGTGAATATCCTGTCTTAACTTCTTCTGCTTCACTCCCGCTAGCGTTTTACTATTTCTGTTGCTACAAGTTAACCGGAAGAATGCCGACATGAAAGGGCGCATGTCGCGCCACCTCCTGTACCGGAGTGGAACGAACTTTGTTTGAGAGGTCGGTTTTCTAACGTACATGTAAACTAGGATAAAGACTCCCAGCTTATTACCATAAGATCAACCTGGATTGACTTAGATGTCGATCGGTGCGCATGTAGACGCACTGAGTGTCTCACCAAAGTCGTAAAACGGCTCAAATCTCCCAAATGTCACAGCAGTTCATGTGATGCCACTTTAAAAAACTTTTTGTCATTTTTAGACCTAATGTTTATTTTCATGAGATTCCCTGATTATTGACCTGAACAGCAGGATGTTGAGGCTCCAGGAATCAGGTCTAACAGCAATATTTAATATTTCTGCTGCCATAACCGTGGAAAGGTTTATAAAACAGTGTTTGCATTAACTGCGCTTTAGTTGTGTTGGACATGAACTCTGGGTTAGTATCTTCCATCTAGTATTTTGAAAAATGGGAAAATAATACATTTTGACATTATTATTGCTCCTTATTAAAAATAAGAAAAGAATAACTTGATGTCCAGATTATAAACATCAATTGGTTTGAATTAAAATGGACCTTATTTTAAAATTTGACCAAAAATTCAACTATGATTATTAAAGAACTACTATAAATAAACAGATAAATAAAACAACGACCAGTTAAAAATAAAAACGTTAGCATTGCAGCTCCAGTTCAGCAGTGAATGAACCACATGGAGATCTTTTATGGACAGTTTAGGAAATCCACCACCCGCGTGTGTGTGTGTGTGTGTGTGTGTGTGTGTGTGTGTGTGTGTGTGTGTGTGTGTGTGTGTGTGTGTGTGTGTGTGTGTGTGTATTCCTTTTGTGTGATAAATTAAAAACTTGAATAAACTGAACAAGCAGGCAGAATGACATCACCCAGTGTGTTGTGGGTGTGTGAAGCTCTGTCCCATGTGTTCAGTGGTCTTAAGGAAAAGCTGGTTGTTGGTTAGAAGTTTTGAATAACAACAGGAAGTGTTGTGGCTTTGTAGTGTGAGACTGTGTGCTGTGGCTTTTTGTGGGAAGGCTTGTTGTGGGTGTCGAGGACATTTAAATGAGTGCTGTGTTGTTAGGGTGCTGAGAAAGTTTGTTTGGGTCATTGTGAAAGTTTTAAAGTTAAGGCGGTGTGAGAACAATGCTGAGAGAAAAAGACTTGAGAGATGTTTAAGAGTTTATGAATGGTGATTGGCTGAGGAGAGAGCAGAGGGAGGGGTTCAGGCCAGTCTCGGACGTCTTGCAGAGGAGTGGAGTCTGGATTGGCTGAGACGAGTGTGTGTCTTGTGTGTTTAAGACCTTCAGGAAGCAGATGAGAGAAACTGAGAGGGCTGGGAGGAAGAGGGGGTGAGCAGAAGGACAAGGAGCACAGAGGGTGTCAGAGCAGTCAGGGGGCACTGGCGGGGAAAGTCAGGGAGACGGGAGGGTGAGAAAGACGGAAAGATTTTTTTCTGTTTAATAAAAGAGAAAGAAGGAAAGGAAGACAACAAAAAGCAGCTAAGAGGAGGAGGGTGAGAAAAGTCTTTTGTGTGAGAGATTGACGGGGTTAATGAGAGGAAGAGCTGGTTAGCAAGTGTCCATCAGGAATCTGCTGCAGCCACACAAGAAACCACAAGAGCCATTCAGAAGAAGCTCACTGACAGGAGCTGCTCTGAGTCTCACTCCTCCTCCTCTTCCTCCTCCTCCTGTTTTTTATGTTGTCGGTGGCCTTAACCGGTGGCTGATCACTGGGGCGCCACTACATCGCCATGTTCGAGGCCACGCAGAACGTCATGCTGAAGCCGACGGAGTCCTGGAGGGAAGCGTTGCTGGACACCCGCGTCATGGACCTCTTCTTCTCTGTGAGTATCCATCACTTCCTCATTTATTCACCCCAGCAGCAGCCGCAAGTTGGTGTTTATGTTAAAATACTCTTTTATTTTATTTTGCGCTGTCCTCTTGAGTTCTGCTTTATTTATCCTGAGCAGAGCCTCGGTTTCACCTCCTCCGTTTGGCTCGTCTTAACTTTGCTCTTGTTCTGTGAACACACCATTAATGGGATTTATGGGTTCCTCTCAGAGCGCTCGTGTTATTGTGTTACCATCCAGAAGAGCGCTCGCTCGGTGAAGTAAATGTGTATTTTTGTTCGGTGTGTTTAAAGAGCGGCCCACGCTGGCCAAGTTCATGGTGTGGAATAGAAGAGTGGAACAAACTGGTCAGCTCTTCTTCCAGACCTTCTGGCTGCAGATGGTCAGAGGATGCTCCACCTTTTACCTGCCAAATACCTCATTCCTCCTTCAGCTTCTGCTCTTCTTTCTCCAGATTAGTCACACACACACTGCTGTTGTATTGTTTTTTACCTCATTCCCTGTGTAACTTTGATTTTAGGGTGATTCTAAGTGACAAATAGGTTCTGAAATGAGCAGGTTTCACCACAGAGAAACAAACGATATTCTGAGAGAAATGTTGAAAGAGAGGAGGATCGTGTAGCTGTAGTTGTACGTGGACAGAAGATGAAGACTTTAGGCTCATCATCATTCAGAGCCCTCTATGTAGCTGTGTTACTTTTAAAGAAAAGTGTTTAATGACCCAAAATAATTGAAGAAATGTCTATTTATTAATTTTTTTAAAATAATTAAGCTGTCCTGAAATCTCAGCTTTCACACTAAATGTTTCCTTATTTAGAGATAAAATATGAAATGTCCCAAACCTCTGATTTTAACGATGGTGATGGACATCAAAACTGTTTATATCAAAGGTATAACAGGACGTAGTGCACCAGAGGAAGTAAAGTCACTTTTTGTCTGAGTCACTTGTTTTCATTTGTTTAATTTAATGTTTTTGATTCATTCCAGTTTGGTTCTAAATCTGGTTACAGCTGGTTTATGTGTTATAATCCCTACAGGATTATTTGTTTATGAAGAAATCAGACTGCTGTGGACTGAGGTTGGAGCAAAAATGATCCATTCAGATTTTTGTTTTATTTTTTTGAGTCTTCTGAAATGATTCCACACATTTACAAACTTGTTTCTGTTTGCTGGCATGGGGCAGATTAGCTTGTTGTAGTTTAGCAGACTGTATCACACACAGCATTTTAGGTAAAACACCAAATCTCTGGGGTTTTGTTTACTTTTTTGTTTTTGTAGCTAAACTATTGATTTGTAATTTACTGTGTGATGCTTTAGAACAGCTCGGACAATAAGAGTCAACAGGAAAACCTCCTAATCTTTGCTTCTCTCATGTGAAGTTGCAGAACATATTAGAGCCTGATCTTTGTATATTTCTAGTATTTGAAGTGACTTAATGTAACCAGTGAAAAGTACATATACACACAGTGAATATTAGTAGTACAGTGTGAGAAGAGTTGTGATTGTTGTGTTTTGGTAAATAACAGCAGCGGCCCTGACCTAAAAGGTGTTACAAAAACTACAGAACCCTAATCAGGCTTGATTGGACTATCGTGGCGGCTGGCTGGCACTAGATAAAAATGTTTGTCATTTTTCAGTCGGTCGACTTTGCTGCTGGAATGTGGAAGACGTGTTTTGTGTTGGTTTCCGTTTTCAGGCATCTAGTTTCATCTCGAGCGGCGGTATTTCTAGTAGCTCAACTGTTTGTTATTGTAAGACTCCTGTCAGCTGCCTGTGTTTGTGTGTGTGTGTGTGTGTGTGTGTGTGTGTGTGTGTGTGTGTGTGTG